>PVJL010006686.1:0-88260 GCA_004026885.1 Lyroderma lyra | reverse complement strand
AAAGGGACCTAAGAGATGAACACTAGTAGTTTAAGGGTGTGTGTGTGTGTCGGGGGAGTTTGGCTGGTTTAAAGGGCCAGTGAAAAGGCAGAGAGGAAGGAAATAACCTTAAATATCAGCAATAACCCTAAATATGTTTGGATGATAGGTCATACTTTTGATGCTCTTTCCCAATTTGTATCCAATTTTCTTTGTTAAGCATGTATTAGTTTTATAATGGAAATAAATTTATTTTATTAAAGCCTATGATGTTTGTGTATAGCTAGTAATACCTTTATACATGTACACGTATTGAACAATTAAGTAAATGGATGGCAGATGGTGGGAGCCAGGTTTATCACTGTTGGAGTGGAAATTTACAGATCAGCAAGGGGAGGAGGCTAGAATTATCCATGTGGCAATGGATTAGTTGGAGACATCAGTATGAACTCATGTTTAGCTTAACATAGATACAGATGGGTAGATAGATAGATAGATAATGTATGTATGTATGGGTTAGTACACACACATATGAGTATTTTTCTTTGCTCTGTCAGCAGAGAGGGGCCTAAAAGAAACAACACCCCAGTAACAACGAACAAACCTAGTGACTAGATCCTAGTTTCTATTAATAACACCATTCTCCAATAAAAGGAACTAAGGCTACTTGGAAAAATGATTGATTCTATAATTGAGGCAGAAAATACACAAGATGAGCCCAGAGTATCTTGTAGTGCCAGGCAGTAAGGAAGTAAGGAAGTATACACATATACATACACACAATACACTGATGGGGGTATAACAAATGGTCACAGGAGGGTATGTCAAATGGTCACAGGCATCAACTGAAAGAGTTCCCACTGGCCAAAGCTAGAGTAACTTGAGCAACAAAATATATAAAGTAGCATTGGACTATAAGTCAAAGTAAAAATAAATACACTTTACTCACCTTCAGTTAATCATAATGTATTAATATTGGTTCATTAATTGTAATGAATGTATTGTATTAAAAGCTGTCAATAATAGAGAAAACTGTGTGGAGGAGGTAAGTATAAGGAAAATCTTTGTACTGTCTGCTTCACTTTTCCGTAAACTTAAAACTATTCCACAAAATAAAGTGCAGTTGATTCTCATTATTGGTAATGGTTATGCTCTATAAAGTCACTGTGAACATTGAATTGGTGAATATTGAGCCACTACCCTTAGCTGTGAGCCTCTCTCTGGTCATGACACTTTGGGGTCAGTACAAAACCTTGTTTTAAGTGTGTTTCTGTTTAAAGACACCTTATTTAATATATATTGCTGATTTATGAATATTTAACTCATGATGAACAACATTCTAATTCATATTTGAAAGAAGCTTATCTAACACATTTTATTCCATAAGGCACATCTTAGCCCTCTTACATCTTATAAACACTAGATAGCACTTCAACACAATGCTTGGGGGCCATATTAAACAACAAAATCACCAAAAAGGCAAAAAAAAAATGTGAAAAACGTGGCACTAAACAGACCACCAAAAGGATACTCATTTACAGTATGAGAGCTGGAACAAGAGAGCAGAGCATTGCCTGTTCATTCTCAGCTGGAAATGCACACATTGGACAACTTAAATGTTTCTCCCTGTGCACATACCATGTTTATGAATGACCACAAAGTGCCGTGAGTATTGATTTTGGGATTACCCATAAAATTTAGCTAGTGGGTGAATTCACAAATATGGACTCTGTGAATAAGGATTAATTGTATATTAATTTTTAAAGCCTATAAATATGTTCCTCAACAGCCTATTTTCTCTCCATAACCCCCTACAGATCTCATTTTTGAATTTGTCTCTCTAAAATTTATTTAATATCCATTTATCTATCTAGTTATTTATTTAGCCTATACCTGTGCTATACAAGAGCCACATGTAGCTATTGACACCTTAAATGTGGCTAGTCCAAATTGAGATGTGTTATAAGGATTCACACCAGATTTTGAAGTTAGTACAAAAGAGAATGTCAATTATTTCATTAATAATATCTATATTGATGACATATTAATATGATAATATAATCTGATTAAGTACAAGATATTAAAATTAATTTCACCTGTTTCTTTTTACTTTTATAATGTGACTACTAGACAATCTAAAATTACACACGTGGCTTGCATTTTATTTCTATTGGACAGTGCCAACCCAGATCATCTCTGGGGAAAAAGAATTCCATCATATTATTTGTAGCATGGGGAAAGACATAAGACTACAGAATCATTTTAATCTTAGAGGACCATTTCATTCCCTCCTTTTAGGATGCTAAGACTCAGACTGATGAAATGCTTTGTCTCCTGTCTCCTAGTCCAATCTCTTTTTCCTTGATCTTTTCCTCATTTATGTCCCATCCCACCAATAAATAAAACCACACAGACCTCAAAATCCTTTAAGAGGAAAAAAATGGCTCTTCCTGAATTGAAAGAGATCATTTCATAAACTCTTACTAGATTTCTATAAGTAGGGCTGCCAGATTTAGAAAAAAGAAAAAAAATATATATATGGGATGCCCTGTCAAAATTTCCATTTTAAATAAACAGGGAATGATATTTAAGTATAAGCATGTCCCATGAAATATTTGGGACATATTTATACTTAAAAACTTCTTGTTTATTTTAAATACAAATATAACTGAGCATCCCATGCTTTTAGTATAAATATGTCCTCTGTAATATTTAGGAAGATATTTACACTAAAAAGAGTATCAGTTGTTTATTTGAGATGCACATTTAACTGGTGTCCTGTATTTAATCTGGCAAATCCTCCTATAAAGCCTTTGAGGAAAGAACCTTTTCGCTGATTTCTCCCAGGCCCAGAAGCTCTTATCTTTCCCCACTCCTCCAAGGAAGAGCCCAACCTAGTGAGTCCTTCAGCAGTTCAGTAATAAACAGGGGAATCTCCAGACTTGCCTCCCCATCTGCAGGCTGTCTCATCTGTCAATGCTATCTTTTTAAACAGCTGACTTACCCGGGAATCAAGCCACAGATCTCAACTGTCCCTCCCAACCTTTATAATCAATTTGAGTTGGGCAAGATGCCAACTTTAAAAAAATGCACAGAACCAACTCTTGTAACTATGGATATAAGAGGGAAGGAAAACCCCAAGGAAACAGACAAATGTTCCTTTTCTTTACAGAAACAATTCTAAATGTAACAGGCGATAATTAGTACAAACATCCCCAGCCATCTCCTGGAGAGCAAGGGCAAGACTTAATTAGGTTTGATATTTCATGATTTTGCTTTCCTTCATTACAGTTATTTTGTGGCATATTAAGTGGGGATGATGGAAGTGGTCCATCCAAGACAGAAGCAAAAATGCAGGTACAGGTAATAAGGGGTTCGTATAGAGAATTTAAAAACAATAATAAAACTGATTAAAAGTAGTTCTGCTCTTTAGTACTCCATGTGCTGGCAATTCTAAATAATACTGATGATAAAAAATACTCCTCCCACTGCAGCGCCTTCTTACCTCCGACCCTTGGAAGTTCTGATGTTAAACAAGACTATCATCCATTTTTTTAAATCCTACTTTATGGAGTTTTGCATTTTTGTTGTTTTGGAGGATGGTCTGTAGGAAGGAGAAAAGAAGAACTGGATGCAGATGCCTAAGCTGTCGAAATAGCAAGGATTTTGATAAATGGAGATTTCGCCTTCATGCCCATAAGAGACTTTGTCTTGAGGTTTCCAAGGATGAAGAAGCAATATTATAGTAGAAGGAGCACTGGACTAGGAGTTCGAAAACCTAGGTTCAGGATATGGTTCTGTGTCTGCATAGACATGTGTCTGAGGACAAAAGGTAAGTATGGCCTCTTGGAGCCCCAGTTTCCTCCCCTGTCAAGTAGTTTCTGTAACTGCTCCCCCACTTGTCTACTTCACCTGCTTGTCTTGTGTGGCTAAGAGATAGAACAAATAAAAGAAACTGCTTTGCAAACTGGAAGGGGCTTTACTAATGTAAATCACTATGTTCATTTTAACAGAAACCAAAATAACACTGTCTTAAACAAGATAAAAGACCTAGTTCTCTGTAAAAGTGCAAGGTATTATAAAAGTCCAAGGCTGTAGACCGTTAATGGAAGTAGGGTGACTTGTTTCCTAAGGTCATGTAGGGACCTAGGTTCCTTTTCTCTTCTTGCTCCATTCTCCTAATGGGTGTCTTTGTTATCTTCAAGATCAAAACTGAACCACAACCCACCACAACCTTATTCTTACCCACAGGAAGGGGAAAAGAGTTAAGTGGAGGATGAGGAGTTTCCTTTAGGGGCATAACCTGGACATTACACACACATATCTTTTGCTTCTTTCTTGTTGGTTGAAACTGAGATATTGTCTCACACTGCTGCCAGAGGCTGAGAAATGTAGTCTCTAGCTGGGCAGCTATGTGTCCAGCTAAAACCTGAAGGTTCTATTGCTAAAAGTTGATAATGGATATGGTGTGATATAATATGCAGTTTGACAACAGTTACTGTCTTTATTCTTCAAGCTAGTGGATAAAGGGTAGTATGTTGTTTTATTGCTCTGAGGAAGGAGACCAGATGAAACGTCCCATCTTACTACTGTGGTGGATGGATTTTAGATACATATCAATGTAAAATATCTCAATTGAAATGGGGAAGAAATTCTTAGAGTGGTGGATTTCAAAGCACTTTCATCTGGAACCTGTGTGTGACTGTGCTCCCAGGAGAACTTGTCAGTGTAGATTTGGACACATCTTATAAATATACCCCTGTGCCTCTCAGGAACCAAGCCCACATCTCAGGAGAAACATGGAGTTTAGACCACCTTGCTACTGTATTGACCCTAGCCAGAGAGCTCATTACTGAGAAAGTGCTACATCATCTGGTTAACGCCTTATCATCCTGGATGCCAATGTCATTGCCTCCATAATTAAACACAGACCATTAGCTATAACCCACTGCACCCACATCAATTATGCCAGTTGGGATAACCACCGCAAAAACCCTCCCTTCCTGTCTTCTGCCTCTCTAGATATCATCCTGTTTGTATCACACAGGTGTAGTTGGAGCTGCCTTGGCTTTTATAAGATGTCAAATTAGCAAGGTTGCTATGCCACGATGGAACAGATGCTTTGTTCTTCCATACACTTATTAAAAGGTAATTTAACCTCTTCCATAGGTGGTCTAGCCAATCCCCAGCAGTATTGACATTGTGTTAATGAGAAATGGCTCTCCAGAATGATAAATTACCCCTCTGAGACTAGGATGCAAACCCATCTTCACTGGATGGCGCAGCCATAAAGAGCCAGTTTGGTAGTTTCATCACTCCCTGTCCACTTCAATTAAACCTGAAGGGGCTCAGGCATCATCTCTGAAGTCCTGGAGCTGTGCAGACCAAATACATTCTTATAACCTTCTCAGTAACACAAGGTGCCTCAGCTTGCTGGTTTTCTTCCATGTGCTCAGCTAGCTATCAGTAGAAATATACTTCTTTTCTTAGAAAGAAGAAATTCAGTTTACTATGAAAAAGGAGGGAACCAAGTCAAGGGTGTACCAATGTGGGAGGAGCCTGAGTGGTCACCTAATCTAATGCTTTCATTTTACATAAGAGGAAACTAATGCCCAGGGAGATAGAATATCTTGGCCAAAGTTGCAGGAAGCTAAAGCAGCAGAGATGGACTAGAATACATTTTCTGTGACAATAAGGTAACTGTTTTCTAAGCTCCTCTAGACATCGCACTAAACTGACTACTACCTATCTGGAGCTCCTCATTCCACTGCCTTGGTTTTCTTCCCAGGGGAAGAAAGCACTCATATTGCTTGAGAATATGAACCTGACTTCCTCAAGTGCAGTAAACATAAATCTCAATCCACAAACTTAGGTGAGCAAGAAACACCGCTTGTCTTTATCTTCAATAAAGAAACCAGCCCCTTTCTGCCAAGTTGGTGAGAAATTCAACTCCAGAGATTCTTGCATCCTCTCCCCCACTCTTCAGGGTGTGCCAAGGTTCAGGATCTCAGGTAGTGCTAAGAAATTAGGGTGACTTTCTGGACCTCAGGCAGGTCCACACACATTAAAGACGTCACAGATCCAGACCATAGGTCCCTTTAGCTCCATAGACTATGCTGGTTCATGGCTAGGGAAGCCCTGGCTGGATGGGAATCTAGGTCCTGGTCCAACTTCCCTATCCTCAGCTCTACTGTTTGAAATTGGCCTCCTCTCCTGGTACTGCTGGGATGAACAATGTGGAAACCCACGGTTCTCCAGGCTCTCAGACATCTATCATGTCCCAAGCCAGAGGGATTTCTTTGTGTCTTAGAAAAATCCTTCATTTTCCTCAAAAGTATTCTCTCCCTTGCTTCACACTCAAGTACACTATTACAATTCCCTGGAGGGACTAAGGTTTTTGAAAACAAAAGCCAGGAATGGAAATGTTTTGTATGTATCTTCTACTCTTTGTCCAGCCTCTAATCTTTGCCATAGTAAAAAATCAGAGTGGGGAAAGAAAAGGAAACATGCAGGGAGGGGAAATACTTGTATAAATTACTTCTCAAAAAATTATACTACACAAGGTGACTGAAAGTTCCATGAAAAGACAAACACCCAAATTCCTGTCCAGCTTCTGTGGGAGAAAAAAATGCTGGAGAAAATTGTCCCAGCTTCATCCTGAAAGGAGTATAAAGACCATGGAGTCATTCTCCACATTGAGAGAGGCCACTAAGTGACCTCACAATATAGCAATGCCTGCATCAGTTATTTGGCCTTCCTTACCACTTAATTGCTCCTTAACTCCTTGCCACCTGGCTACAGATGCCACTGCTCTCCGAAACAATTCTGTAGAAAGTCCCCATTGACCTATTTGTCCACTCTAGTGGTTGACTCTTTGTCTTTATCCTCTTTGACATCTGCTCCTCCCTGAACCTCTCCTCTGGGGCACAGTTGGTGACACTGAGCTTACTGGTTCATCCTCTACCTTTTTGACCATGCTATCTCTTCTTCCTTTAGATCTTGGTTTTTCTTCCTTTTCTTTCCACTGATCAAAGGCATTCTCTAGGGAGCTGATCTTGGTCACCTTCTCTTCTATCTCTATTCCATATTACTCCTTCAGTAATCCATTGCTACAACTTTTATTGTCTTTAAGTCATCATCTTTAGTCCCACTCAATTTCTTGAATTCTAGACCCAGAATCCCAACTGCCTTGGGTTATTTCTTGCTGGATGTACCACCAGTTCTACCTCAAACTTGCCATGTTCAAAAGCAACTCATCTTTCCTAAACCAGTTTCTCCTTGGGAATTCCTTACTCCATTAATGCATCACCATTCTTCTGAACTTTGGATACTCTTCAATTCCTTTCCATTTTTCTTAGATCCAATATTGTTTGAATCTAAATAGATTTTGCCTCCTGAAATGGACTATTCCAGGTATTACATGACAAACACAGAATAAAGTGGAACTATCCATCTGCATACTATCTTTCCATATAACATTAAATTAACCATAGTTATCATTTTGGCCTTTGTCCATAACTTCTTCTACACAAATATGTATCCTGTTTTAGAACTTGTTTTGTCACTTATCATATCATGAACACTTTCCTATGCCATTAAATATTCTTTTATACAGCAATTCTCAAACGCTTTCAAGACAGTGTGTATCAGAACTATCTGATAGTGCTTGTTAAAAATGTTTTCTAACTGGATCCTCCCACAGAGATACTTATTCAGTATTCTAAGAAAGGTCTAGAAATCTGTATGTTTAACCAGCACCCCAGAAAATTCTATTGCATAAGGATTTTAGATCTTGGTTTGAGAAAACCTGTGGGTACAGCACAATTTTTAAAGATTGCTTTGTTTTCTTTTGTTTACATTTGCCATAATTTAGTTATCAATCCTTACTGACATATATTTAGGCTGCTGTCTGGTTTTTAAATATTATTAATAGTTCTTCACTGACTTTATTTCCAGGCTTTCTCTTTACCATTCCCTCTACCCACCCACTCACACACTTTTTCTTTAAGGTATATTCCTAGAAGTAGAATTTCTGGGTCCAGAGGATATGCAAAATTGTAAGCTATATTTTTCCATGTATATATAGAGTAATATATTATATGCTATTATATTATTCATTACACAATCACATATAATAAATATAATATAATATAATATTACAAGGTCTGGCAAAAGTAATGCTTGGACTTGATTATGATTTTATTACAAATTTATAATCATACATGCTTATGATTTTATAATAAAAGATTTGGTATAGATTACCAGCTCATAAAAAATGGGTGTTATTTGTGCCATACTCTGTATAATAATCAATGCATTCATTATGTGATATATAATGTAATATATAATACATTAATTTACATATTCAAGTGGGGGTTTTCTTTAGACCCCATTTATCCATTTAATTTCATCTAATTATATTTTACCCATTGCTTCAATGGTCATGATATTTTTGTATCCCTATTCTCCATTAAAGTTATTTGTTATTTTTCTAATCTCCTGCATATATGATATGTGGCATCTACACTTTCATGCAAATCATGGATGAGAAATAGTGAATGGGAGAAAATTGAGAAATGCCTTACTGCTCCACCAGAAACCTATAGGGTCTGGCAGAAGTAACGCCCTTTCTCTGGGCTGGTAATCTATACCAATCTTTTATTACAAAGTCATAAGCATGTAATTCTGTAACATAATAATATTTTAACTACTTTAAAAGGGCCTTATTTCTGCCAGACCCTTTATACTACTTAGCATTCTTGCTGGTTCTTCAAATATTAATAATTTTAATAGTGATTGGCTTATGATTCTTCATCTCATCTTTAAGGTTGTCAGGATGGAACTTACCACATGTTTACTGAAGTTCACATGCAATGCCATCTTCCTCTTAGCTCTGATCCACCAATCAAAGGAGAAAAATAGGTGTATTTGTTTTCTATGTTCATATTAATACTGGTTAACACAGATTCGTCATGCTGTAGTGGCATACAACACAAGTTCAGTCCCCATGTCTGAGGGTGGACTGGGCGCTCTGTTCATTTCAGCAAGGTACAATTGTTGATGGTCCCTCTGGTGGGGTGGGAGGGAGAGAAAGCAGGGAGAGGAAACAGAAGGCAGGGTGCAGATGGCTCACAGCAAAAGGAAGAGGTTGGGAGGTGAGAAAGGGAGAGAAGTGGAGGAAGGATGCAGGTTGTCTGGTAGTGTTACTAATAATAGCAATAATCTCTAACATCAATAAAATTTAATAAATGTCTGGCACTCTGCTGAATACTTCACATACACATCATACACATTTATTCTTCTAATAATTCTGAAAGGTATTGTTATTATCTTCATTTTGCAGATGGAGAAAATGAGGCACAGAGAGGCTAAGAAAGATACTCAACATCACAAAGCTATTAAGTAGCATAAACAGGATCTGAACCAGGCCATCTGATGCTTCCTCTTAAGTATGCAAACTTCTTGTCATAGTGCATACATTTCGGCTAGTAACATTATTAATGTGCATGCTTGTATGAACATGCATGCACACACACACACACACACACACACACACACACACACACACACACATGCATGCATGTACACACACACTTCATGACCAGGAAGCGAATTGCCATTGCCTTTGTTAGGTGCACAGAAATAAATTCGTCTTGGGAGTTTTTCCTTATTTGGAAACAGTATTTTGAGGAAATGGACATGTGGACAGTGTCCATACTTAGGGTAACCAACTTGTCCCAGTTTTCCTGGGACTTCATCAGTTTTAGCAGCCAGTCCCATGTCCAGGGGAAGCCCTGTCTTGGGCAAACTGGGACATTTGGTCACACTACTCATAGGAGTATGGAGAAACTGACGGTGTGTTTTGTTATTTCTTCCCACTGAATACACAAGGGGGCATTGTAACCATTCAGTCATGCTTTCCTCAATCATTTATTGAGCATCTAATCAGAGGTGTGATTGCTGCCCAAGAACCTAGCACCGAGAATGGGGTAAGGCAACAGAAAAGTGAGAAACCTTCCATAATCCCCATCAGAAGGAAAATAATATGTATTTAAATAAACAAGTATATAGTTCTGACTATGCCAAGAGCTATAATGAGCACTTTACATTTTAACCCATTTAATTTTCATACACATTTTGACTGGCCATTCCCAATTTCTGAAGGTCAAGCTCATGTTCTAATTCCTCCCCTATGGAAACATTCCCATTTTCATGTGGCCATTTCAAATCAACAGACTTATTTTTTATATATATAACAAACATTTAATAGCATTTTCTATGTCCCAGGCACTGTTCTAAGCCCTTAACATCATTAAGTCATTTAATCCCCATTTCATAGCTCAGAAAAACTGAGACTCAGAGCAGTGGAGTACATTGCTCAAGGTCACACAGCTAATAGGTTACATAGTGTCAAGATTCAAATCCAAGTAATCTGGCTTCAGAATCACTCCACTGAACTATAACACTATGATTCTATTCACTGAAGAATTTGTAAATAATGCACTGTGGACAGTGGAAGAAAATGCATTAGTTTCCCACGGCTGCCATGAAAAAGTACTACAAACTGGGTGGCAAAAACAACAGAAATTTATTCTTTCATACTTTGGGAGGCTAGACACCTGAACTCACACTGTTGGCAGAACTCCCTCTGAAGGCTCTAGGGAACGATCCTTCTTTGCCTTTTCCTGGCTTCTGGTGGCAGAGAGCAAACTGTGGTGTTCCTCTATTTGTAGATGCATCACTCAATCTCTGCCTTTGCCATCACATGACCTCTTCTCTGTGTGTCTGTGTCCACTCCTTTCTTTATAAGGACACTTGTCATTGCAGTAGGACCCACCCTAACCCACTATGGCCTCATCTTAACTAATTATATGTGTGAAGACCCTATTTCCAAATAAGGTAGCATTCTGAGGTTCCAGGAGGACATAAATTTGGAGCTGGTCACAATATTCAACTGAGTACAGAAAAGCACAGAAATCATTGTTCAGGGCAGAAAGTTCTCTTAAAAATGCTCAGCTGCACACTGTTTCAAAATGTGGCTGAGTCATTAAGACCCTTGGTTGACACTCTCCAGATTCATCTAACAAGCAACCCATAGAGTAGCTGTAAGTTTTGGGCAACAGGCTGCAAGTTCTTCAGTGCCAAATTGACATCATTTTCCATTCTGTCCAGTGTTCAATATCTGATAGTACCTTGCAAGTTCTCCCCAGACCAAATCAATCAGAGTGATTTTATGTGTACAACAGGTATAATAAACTGCCACTTCAGAAGATTTTGCAGGGGGCAGGTGCAAAGGTGAACTGTTCACCATTCAAGTGGTCATGTATTATCTAGGTCAGTGTATAATGGCGAAGCAGCCTGTGGTACGCCGTGGTGGAGAACTTTTGGGAGAACTACTTTGATATCAGAGCTTCTTCATGAAAGATCTAAGCTCTATGAAAAGTTAAGAAAGAATCTTGTCACCACCACTCTAGGGTCAAAGTGTGAATATTCTGAAGCAACATCCAGAGGAAAGTTCCAACACTGGAAAGAGAATAGAAGAAGGTAGTATTCCCACGCTGCCTACCTCACCTCACACGTGCAGAAATCCTAGAGTGGGAGTTAGGTTCTGCCATTGTTTCAGGTACTTGGGATTAAGTGTGGATTTTGAATGAATCAGTATCGGAGCATTTGGGTGCTGGAATAAAAGTAGAAGCTTTAAATACTGACCAAACAAGTGAAAAAAATAGGAATGTAAGTGACAAGAAGGTGATCGGAGTGGAAAAACAATGACCTTGAGGGCTCAGCACCCTTAAGTAATGACACTGATAGAGAAGCTGCTTCTGATGATATGATAGTGCAAGAAATTGAACTCTCCGAACAAGAGATGCTTCTGTTGCTGGGCTTTGAGGAAAGATTAGTATTCTAAGTGAACCCATTATCTCTTCATCCCTGTTATCACTGCCACACCTGTAAAGAAGGAAAATGAAGAGATTGATTAATGTCCCTTATTGCCAAAGAACCATTTTGAGTCTAGTTGTTAGAGCCTGAGATCTATAAGAAAGGAAGAAAACCCAAACTTCTTGCTTTCTGCAGCTCAGTGGAAGTCTTGGATTTGGCTCACAGTTCTGAAAGCCCAGAGAGCATCTCGAGCACAGGAGAACAATCAGATGGCCTTTTGGAGCAGAGACCACATACCGAAAATATGAAGGCCTGAAAAAATCTCTGGCAACTGTTTAGCAAATGTGAAAATAGAGCATGAGACAAGAATATTATTCATGGAGGAACAGGCCACCATGTCACTTGTTTCCACTGTACCAAAAGATTAAAGAAGGCTGGGGCTCCGTGCTCTCTTTGCAAGAAGATTCAGCTGGTAATTAAGGCTTTTATGGCCTAGCTGAATCTGCAAGTTGCAGAGAAATGATGACCAGGACCAGATCTGGGAGAATATTATCAGTACTGAGCATCTCCACTCAGTGTAAACCCACCGTGTCCCTTCATTGATTCATGCAAATGTCTGTGTGCTACAGCAGCCTCCCTTCTAAATTCATGTGGCATTTGAGAGCAATTCTTTAAAACTAGATTATTGATTTGGGGACTCCATTTACATGAAAAGTTACTTAGATCAAAAACTCTGTAACACCACTGATGTATATTTTAATCAGAGGTGCAAGAGAATCTACTTTCCAATTTAGAAAGAGCCTGGTAGTCGTATGGAGGATAGCTGGAGTCGGGAATAGGAGTTAGGAGACCTTTGCCACTGTCCAGGCAAGAAGCAATTTGGGCTTGATGTAAGCAGTGGTTCACTGAAGAAATCAGAAATGAGATGTGAGATATCCATAAGTCAAAATCTATAGGTAACTGATTGAATATGGTAGATGGTATTATAAAAGGAGTCAAGGAAAATTCCTTAGTTTTATTTATTTTTTGGTTCATTCACTCATTCAACAAATATTTCTTAAACATCTACCATGTGTGTTCCTTTAGGTGCTAGAGATACAACAATGAATAAACAAGCAAAATACCTGTTCTCATAAAGTTTACATTTTGGTGGAGAATTCAAAAGCATTAACAAGTAAATGTAAATTTATAGTGTGATTAGGGTTGCCATGTTTAGCAAATAACATGTGTTTGAGATGTCCTTGTCAGATATCTATATGGGGATTGTTTAATTGCAAGTTATTTCTGAGTCTTTTTCTCATGAGAGAAGCTTGGCCACAGATGCAGATTTAGGAGTCATCAGCAAATGGTTAGTTACAAGTGACAAAAAACCAGTAAGGAAACTCAATGGCTGAGGACATCAAAAAGCTCAGGAGTTGTTTCTTCAGCTTCAGGTATAGCTGGACCCAGGGGTTTAAATGATAGCATTAGATTTCTGTCTTTCTTTTAATCTCTTGGATTCTCTTGGGCATGTTCGTCCCTGGCAACCCCAAAGGCCTCAATTCACATGTATTCGTTTAACAACTCAACAGAGGTTTGTTTTGTTTTGTTTTGTTTCTCTGATAGCTCAAGTGGAAAAGTCTCAGTGAAGACTATGATTGGTCCACTGGGGATTTTATGTCCATTCCTGAACCAAGGCCTATAACCCAGAGTTGTAATATTCTGATTGGCCATATCTGGGCCATAAACCCAAACCTGTGGCAATGGGTAGGACAGAGTCAGGTCCATGAAAATCCACACATGTGTTCCTCCAGGAAAGAGAACTGGTACTAGAAGGTGAGGAAAGAGGTAATGATCAGACAAAGACCAGAATGTTCTCTATAGGTGGAAACTCAGGCTTTGCATATTAGTGAGGTCCCCCTGGGAGAACATATATGCAGAATGAGAGGAACCCAGAGTTCATGACAAAATCCTAGGGAGCACAACACTTAGGAGTTGAATAGAAAAAGATGATCTGGCAAAAGTGATGGAGAAATAGTGGCCAGATTGGTAGGAGGCCCTGAAGCTGTATCCCAGAAAGTGATATCCCAGAAACCAACTCAGTGAATTTCTAAAAGGATTTCTAACAGTCACAGAGGAGGCTCTGAAAACTAGGACAACAGGAGATGTGACCCAATACCCTGACCACCAAAGGCCAAGAGGTAAAGCTAGGCAGTGCCCCATGGAGGAAGGAAGGTGGTATTAAGGAGAAAGTACATCAGATTGCCTGAGAGGAGGATCTGGGAAATTCACTAAATCAGATGTCTCTAAATGGCTCAGCTTCTCAAACTGAAAGGCATATCCAGAGGATCAGGAAGGCCTGGGATGAACACAAATCATCTCTTTCGACCTTCAAATCTATGCAAACTATTATGGGGGTAGGTCACAATATTTTTACAATAAAACAAACATAGTTATACCTGGTGCAGGGTGCAAAACCTGTTGGGCTCTTAAGCTAAAATATTAAACTATCAAGAGATTTGTACTTGCAAGAGGATCCCTTCAGGCTATGTTCCCAGAATTCTTTGCAGTGAGCACTTCTTCCCCTCTGGTTAGGGGGTCTTTGGGTGGAAAAGAACGGGCTCTTATCTGCGAATTTGCCCACAGCTCTATGGGTAGAGATCATATTTCAAGAATGTTTTAGGACAGACCCACTTACAATAATGAGAACAATGGCTCTCATTTGTGATGCACTTACTATACAATGGGCACTGTTCTAAGAGGTTGACGTCAGTTATGCCTCACAATAACCCCATGAGAGGGAGTACTACTGTGATAACTCCTGTTTTAAAGATGAGGAAACTGATGCAGAGAGATTAAACAACTTACCCAAGGTCAAACAGCTCCAGCTTTAAACCCAGAGATTCTGAATCTTGAGCCAGTGAGCCTAACACTGAACAAACTTCACTCCCGTTCAGTCCCATGATTTCCATATGGACCAGTGCATTTGCCAGACCATAGGTTCTGATACTGGGTCAGAAAAGATTATTCCTTGTACAATGGTCTGTGAATTTCTAGAAGAGCCAGGGATGGGAAAGCACAATCTGACAGCTGTGTCCCACTCCTACCCTATCCAGTCCACAAACTGGTGACATGATGGACACACCACAGAGGCACAGAAGCTCTACTCTTCAGGCAGCTTTGCACTGTAATCTTGGAACCATGGGAATTTGTTAGTCCACTGGGTGATGATACTTGAACCCTACAATTACTTTTTTTTTTGTTTGGACTTGCACTTTTAATTGTTATTGGTTTAAGTGTATTCTCCAGGTGAAAGAATAATTTCAGGGTGCTTTACACAAATGCTGGCTTCATTTAAAAATTTCAATTTAAGCTTTTAATAACCTAAGGATGAAAAGGAAAACAAATTTCAAAATGTACAGAGCTAATCAATTTTCTTTTAATATATATGCATAAATTACTTTTTACTTTATTTCTGAATGTACACAAAGGAAGCTCAAGCTGTATATGAACCCCTACAGCCCCATCATCCAGTAACAACTATTTCCTCCTGGCCAGCCTCTCTTATTTCCAGATATCATATCATTTCATCCATAAATATTTCAGGACATATCTCTAAAACATAAGAATTACTTTTATAAACAAAACCACAATACCATGATCATAATTCCTTAATATCAGCAAATAGCAATCTAATGTTCATTTTCAATAAATTATTTTTAAATTCTTCTTGTTCTATAGTTCCATGCCCCTTCATTATTGTTAACTTGATTGCTTTTGTTACTGTTGATTTGATTTTTACAGACTTTTATTATGAAAAATTTCAAGTCCACATATGTAGAGAGTAGAGTATGATGAAGCCCTGCACCCACTCCTCAGCTTCAACAGTGATCTGTATTTGGCCTATCTTGCTTCATCTATCTTCCCCTTTCCATATCCCCCTTTTGCTAGCTGTTTGTAAAGCAATCCCTGGGCATCATTTCCTGTCACTGGGTGTGCATTCTTAGCTTGGCTGGAAGCAAGAAAATGTAGAGGTGTCCTCTTGTAGACATTTTTATATTTATTTCATTTCTAAGTCCCTGGAAAAGGATTTGATTAAATGCAACATTTTTGGTGGATCAGATAAGCTGCTACTTGGCATTTTTCTGGGTTTTTTTAAAGCAATGTTTAAAATAAAACCAAATTCTAAACAAATGGCACTAACAGTCTATGACATGAATACTAAAGAGAATGTTTATGTCACACACATTCTGTCAGCTGTGCCCAGATCTTTAAAAGTACACATTTTTCCAAGACTAATTGAATAAAAGCTAAAACAAAAAAAAAATTTAAGCCTAATTATAATTTGGGGGGGGGCAGAAAAAATGTAGAGACACCATCAGATGGTTTAGATTCAGAATGGGGCCTAAATGATGACACTCCCATTGGCAAAGCTCCTGGATTCTTCTCACACTCCTTCTAGGTTTTAAAATCCACTGCTTACCAAACAGATTTTGGGGGACCTTTGAGAATGGTATGTCTCCTTGCTTGGGAAGCAGAAGGAGTAGTAGTTCAGGCTTTGGGGTCTGATAAGGTAATAATACAGGTCATGATTTGTTGAGATTTACTGAAATGGCTTTGTTTTGTCTTGTGGATACTCACCATGAAATCTACAGTAACACCACCCTGATAACTGTGAAATCATAGTGTGTCACCATATTGCTTGTTCTGCAGTTGCCACTATCAGCAAATGACAAATGACAGCCACATTGGCTTGTACACCATTAAAAACTTAGGTGGAGGGGGCAAGTAATGAAAACTTGTCATGGGTTAGGTCAAGCAAATAGCAAGAGAAGAGCTGTTGAGCATTTTCAGTGCCAACAACAGAAAATATAGGCAAACAAGAACTGATTGTTAAGATTGTAAATCAGTTCAATACTTTTGCAAAAGGTTTGGCAATACCTATTAAAGCTAAACATGCACATACCCTATGATCCAGCAATTCCACTTTATGGCGCTAGAGGTCAGAATGGTGCTTACCCTGGGGTACTGGCTGAGGGGGGCATGAATGAGCCCTCTGGGGCTCTGAAAATATTCTATATCTTAATCTGGTGTAGGTTACATGGAAGTAGACATAGGTAAACATTCGTTAAACTGTATACTCCATATCTGTACACTCTCCTGTAAAGCATACCTCATAAAAGAAAAGTGATTTGTAAGAATTCTGAATAAATGGACTTTTGCAAAGTGGTGGCAATAGTTTCAGACCTCTGCCTTTGACTTAAAACAAAATGTTGGGTTCACCAGGAATTCATTATATCTTCCCAGGTAGAGAACCCCAACCAACAGGTGGTGGTTGGGGCGTAGTTTCTACTGTCCCCATGAGACAGTAGGTCTCTCCCAGCGTTCCTTTCTCCAAGAGCCTGGGTCCCACTGAGATAAAGACCTACATTTCCTAAAAGGGCACCACTATATTTATAGGTTTTACCTCCAGCACTTTCTATTTAAATAGCTTTTCTTTGCTAAATTGATTATAATGGTTGGGTTGCTTTTGAATCACCTTTTCTTGGCAAAGCCAAAATTGTCATATTACATCCCAAATTACTTTTTAAAATGACATTAAGTTAAATGGCAGGCTCTGTTGTTATTGCTTAATATTTGTTCATAACTATATCGTAGCCTCTACCATTCAACACTGTGTTTGAGTGTCCGTTAGTTACTCATTTTGTGTTCAGTTATTCAGGTGCATCCGTTAAGTAGTATATCATTGAAAACCCACCATAGCTAAGTGTCTACGTTAATATGCTACTAGCAGTAAAGCATAACTCTCCCAGTGCTTATGCCTGGTGAGCACTGCTTGTACCAAGTTCCTCTCTGTTCACAGATTGAAGAGAAATTGTATTTTGTAAAGGGATGCAGACCTGCATCTTGGGTCCTCTATCTGGGAAACTTGAATAGACCCCTAGTGATTCCAGCATGTCTTCATCAAGAGACAGATTCTCTTCAACTGCCAGCCTCTTGTTAAGGAGGTAGACCTGATTAAGAGCATCAGGTTATCAGCAGATGTGCTTTTCAGTTTATGATGAAACATGGAAAGGGAAAACAAAAACAAATCCCCAAAGTCTGAAGATCACCAACAACCCTGGAATCAAAATGTGGATAAATCCAGTGCATTTTCTAGGTTAAAGTGGTTTTATGATTGTTTATATGTAGGCTTAGGAAATATGATAGCACTACTGCAAGAATATGGCTATGATTTAGAAGGAATTGATGCTAAATTGGGAAACAAAATGATGTTACATGTACCAAAACTGAACACTATTTTATTATTCATGACTAGGTATCACAACCTTTTGGCATTTTTTAAATATTAAAAAAATTCTGTGAAGATATAATGAATTAAAGCTGTGGTCATTTCCTGGAGATAAAAATGCTCTATGTTTCAAGGCATTACATCTCCTGGATATTTTTATTTGATTTTAATTCAAGGGTCAAATTTTTATGGTTGGGTAAAATAGTCAAGAAAGATTTCATCAGCTGGTTTTGAATTATTATAATAGGGGGAAACATAGTATACCTTTGCTATTTAAAATAGTTTTTAAAAGATCAGAACATGTGTTCCACGTCACGGTATCAAACACAGAGCAAAATGGCTCTAATTGAGAACATACTTAGGCAAAGGACTGGATTAGAATGACTGAGAGTTATAAATGCCTGAAATGTCTATTTCAGGCACAAGTGGGAGAAATAGCACTAATTTCTGGAGTGTGCACATAATGATTAAATTAGCCCACAGAGACGAAGAGTATATCAGCGTGTACCCTGAAGAAGAAATACTGTATGAATAAGGAATAAGCCAATCAATTCTTTAGTGGGTGGCAATTACCATGAGAAAGGCTTCTGCTGATTTTCTTCTACCCTCCATCACATGATCACTTAGCTACCCCATGTTTCCAGAATCCCATTACCCTTCTCTGTAGTATCCACCAAACTAAATAAAATGTTATCTGCAACTCTGTTTCTTAGCCAATTGATCTTTTTGGTCATGTTGAGACCTTTTGAAAGGAGTTCCAGTAGATGGACCATGCTTATGTTAGTATAGTGGAAAACACCAACTAACCTTTGACTTTTGGTTTAACCTCTGACCCTGTGGATAGTAACATTTATATCATCTCTTAAGCCTCAAATTGCTTTTGGAATAAGTTGGTGGACCCTAACAATGGAGATGTATAAAAAGATGCAGATATGTGCCCATGTAGTGTTCGTGCACACACGTCTTTTTCGCTGCTCTTTCTCTCTTAGATGCCGACTCCTGGGCAAGATAAGATTACTCATCCCCCCCCCCCTTGTTTCAACATACCTGGGTGTGTGTGTGTGTGTGTGTGTGTGTGTGTGTGTGTGTGTGTGTAGAATATTCTAGGATGAGTGGAAATAGTCTGAGTGTCAGCAGGTTTAGGGTGATGGAATAAAGGGACAGTCACTGTTGGTGGGGATCCATGAACATTTCCTCTCTTTGCTTCAAGTGTCCTACTTCAAGCAGTGTCTGTGAGTCTCTGCCTGAGGTTTTCCTCTTGGCCTGATAACTGGATAACTCAGAAGGGCCATGGAATAAGCACCCCTGCAACAGTTCCTCTCACTTGCTATTGGATGGACCGAGAGGTAATACACTAGCTTCCTTGCCTTTGGTTGGGTATAACTCGAGGCAAGTTCTACCCCACTTCCCCGAGTTCGTAACAGGGAGCCAGCCTCAGTTGCCCCAAGAGGCAACATGCTGCATAATGTACTCTTTCCTGCTGTGTTTCCTTGTTCCTCTACCAGCCTTCAGACCACCTCCCAAATAAGCTTCTTGCCTTAAATCCTTGTCTAAGAAGGGTCTTTATCTATGGGACTCAACCTAGACCAGTGGGATTTGAACTCAATGCATGGCCTTCAGAACTCAAAAACATTAATTGAGCCTTGCCTTTGCAATTTGCCCTCTGTGGCCATAGGTGAGTTACTTTATCTCTCTCAGCCTCAGTTTCTTCATCTATAAAATAAGGGTAATAGTACATCTTTGTTACCTAACAGTGTTGTTGGGAGGTATAAATCAGATAACTTATGTGAAAGTGTTAAAAACTGACTATAAGAGCCACATAAATACTCATTATAATTTATAAGGATTTTTCATCCCCCAGGCACTACTTCCTTTAAACATTTAATTTGAAATAATCATAGACTCAGAGGAAGTAGCAGTAATAGTACAGAAAGTCTGTGTACCCTTTCCCCCAGCTTCCCCCATGACAGTATCTAATATGATGGTAGTAGGATATCAAAACCAGGAAACAGTCCTGTTAAGTAGACTACTGACCTTACTTAGCTTCATACTGTTTAAGTACTCACCAATCTGCCATTCTATTGTTCCTCAGTTCTCTGGTCTCTACCCATCTCTAGTGATCTTTGGGGAATCTAAACTAGCCACTTAAATCACTAACTCTTACTGTCTACCACATGAGAGCAGGTTCTGACTTAACACCTTCAACCATTGTCCTAACTGTACTCCAAAACTGTGGGACAAAATTCTACTCCTTTTGATCTAAACCCTTCTAACATTGCCTCTTGACCAACCACAGATAGGTTCCCAGATGAAATCCCAAGACCTTGGATCCTGCTAAGCAACTTTCTAAAATAGTGAATGAAGTAGTTATCAAAAGAGCTGTTTCCAATGATGAATTGGATAACAATATTTTCATTAGCAGGTTAATACATGTTCTTTAGTTGCTTTAGAAGTCTTGAGTAAATGCCTCCTTGTTTAGCTGATTCATATCCTTCTTAATTTAAGTTGTCCTGTCACCCTTTCCTTAGTACTCCTGGAACTTCACCTTTAGCGCTCAGAGGAAAGGTAAGGGGAAACTTTTCATCATCAATCTTCCAATGAAAAGAAGGGTCTCGGGGTCATTCACATTAGTGCCTCAGTAATCTCCTAGTCTCTCTTTAAATGCAACCATTTTCCTCCTTGAGCAGATAATTTATTTCCTCCTTGACTGCCTTCTTGGTTAAAGGTTAACAAAAATGGCATCCCCTTCAAGTTCAAACCCTTGGAATGCAGAGTCCCCTGCTGTCAACACAGTCTTTCAAACAAAGGAAACAAAAGGTACCAGGGCCAAGTTTCAGAAGCTGCTGCCATTTCTCTTTCTTCCTGATGCCTATGGATCTTGCTGACCATTCTTATCTTCTGAAAACGCTTTAGGATATACATTTGCAAGGACCCAAGCTTGTTCCTCTTAGGTTCATTTTCCAAATGCTAGAGATAAGCATCTCAGAGCCAACTCTCCATTCTTTTCTCTTAAATTCTCTTGGGGCTCTCACCTTCCTTCTTGGTTTCAAGACATTAGCTCAACAGATATTATTTCAAAACTATATCTCATTCTCAGCCTCATTCAAGGAACATGATCCCATATTCCACTTGCCTTCAACTCCCACCTTCATTGGCAGTACCCTCCTTCTCACAGTTGCCTGAACTCAATCTCTCAGGCTTCTTTGATTCCTTCCTAATAATCTCTTGGAACTGCCTGGGAGTGTGAGTCCATGCAACAAGAAAAACTCAATAATGCTCTAGAGAAACATCACAGGCCAATGCAAAGGGGCAACAACCTGGCTCTGCTGATCCCAAGCCACAAATTACACACTCAAGCATTTCATACCCAGTCTCAGATCATTGGTTTTTGTTTCAGTTATTCTTCTTGACCAAAACTACTCCATTGACTCTTTTCTACCTGTGAAATTCCACCTATGCTTCAAGGATCTAAACACTCCCAGCCTTTTTTGTATCATTTGTTAGTATTAATTCTATACCACCTGGTATTGTTTGCTAATTTTCTATATCCCTTACCTTCTTCAATTATATTGCAAGTTACTTAGGGACAGAGATAATGTCTTTTACTTCTCTACAACATCAATAGCATCGAGGTGTCTGCCTCATCCACAGAAGTGACACCATATATTTCTCATGGTGGGTTGATATCTGTATGTCCATCAGTCTCAATAAAATAAAAGGAAAGACAATGAAACAAATTCTTATCAAGCAGCTATGATGTGCCACAGCCTTTTCTAACCACATAATCTAATGTAAGTGCCCCACTCTTCTATCTATCAGTTACCCAGTTTTGTTGTCCTCACAGAACCTATCGCTACCCGAATTTATCATGTTCACTTTATTTATGTAACAGATTCCTTGTTATGCCTTCCAGATACTTCTTTCAGGACTATGGTTCTCATTCTTTCAGGTGTTGGGAGTGATGGCTGCTGAGTGTTCTCAACTGGATGTCTCTCCAAGAATTGTCCTTGGAAGGGACCACATAGATTTCGATCACATCCCTTGGCTGGGGCAGACTGCATTTAATGACTAGTCCAAGTAAGGATATAAAGGCCCACATACTTGTCTTACCAGGGGTTAACTGATGGGCTATCACAGTTCCAGAGCTTCCGTGGGGTTTATTGAAGCCTCTGTTACACTTGCATCACAGTTCAGCTTCTCTATGTAAGTCCGTCTTCCTTCACTCTGCTTTCAGTAACAATGTCTTTCCTAAGAGCCTCCATTCTGCCATGCAGATCTCCATTATGGCCCATTTCCTGGGAACCACATTTAAGATAGTTTACTTGTTCATTATCTGTTCTGCTCACTAGAATGTTCCATGAGAGCAGGGACCTTATCTATCTCATTCACTGATAGACCTAGAATACTCTCTGGTACTCCAAAAATATTTGTGGCCTATGAATGAAAAAACAAATGGCTTTTATTTCTCTAAATCTCACAACTCTACCTCATTTTTCATATTAAAAAAAACAAGCATAGAGAGTCCAATTAAATCTCCCAAAGACACACAGTCGATCAGTTGTGGAACCAGGACCACACTTGTATAAATCCAATATCCATGCCCTTTTCAAAAGCAAGCATGGCCTCTTGATGTCTTCATCAGTGTGGGTAGTACCTCTTGCTTGGCTGGGAGCCACATATATTTGGCTCTTATGATCTGGCTGACTGCTTGGTGCAGTTGGCATGTAAAACTCGATTTAGCCTTTAACTCTCCTTTTTCTGTATTCTCCACCTCACCCACATCACTGGCATCTTCCACACCTCTCTAGTTAACTTTATTCCCAAGTGTCTCTTCTCCTCTGATTTTACTAATGTTTGTCTGGAGCCTGATTCATCCTCGGTTCAATCACTGCTGTCCTCACATTGGTGCCAGCCCCTCATGCTTCCTTCTCCTTCAGTTGATCTTTTATTTCACTCTCAACATCGTCTTTCTCACCATTTTCTCCACCACAATCGGGGTCCAAGCAGGGACCGGGAAAAAACAGAACAACAATGGAATTTAGTTGTAATAAATTGTGTATTTCTTCTTACATGTTTAAACTTCAGTCACCTTCAAAGTACTCTCCATTTGATGTAATACAGCTATCAAGATGCTTTTTCCACTGCTCAAAACAGTTTTTTAACTCATCAATCTTGATGCCTTTTGCTGCTTCTGCCATTTTTTGTTTCACCTCTTCCACATCAGCAAAACTTTCCCTTTGAGGACTTTTTTCATCCAGAGAAACAAAAAAATAAGTCACTGGGGGTGAGATCAGGTGAATAGGGAGGGTGGGGCCTGGGGGGATCATGCCATTTTTTTTTGTCAAAAACTGCTGAACACGCAGCACGGTGTGGGCAGGTGCGCTGTCATACTGCACATTGCTCATGTAAATCACCCATCATGAAATGGGAAAATGCGTTAGAAGTCTCCAAAAAAATTTCACTGAGGCTGAATGGAGCCTCTCAAAACAACGCCAGCTGGTACACGGATGCAGGTGGGTTCCTAGAACACTCACCTAGTGGGGGAAGCCTGTACTACAAGGGGCCCGCCCTCCAGAGGATAATTCCGGTGTTGCAGTTGTTGTTGTTATTATTTGTTTTGGTCCCCCCTCATCCCTGAATACATGCAATGCAGTGCTTTGGATTGGATCCTGAGACAGCATAAGGGTATAGTGGGAGAACTGGTGAAATACAAATAAAGGCTGGAGTTTACTTAATAGTAATCTATCAATGTTGTTTCTGAGTTGTGACAAATGTCCAAGGTAATATAAAAAGTTAACAACAGGGAAACATGTGACATATGTGGGAACCTCTCTATACTATCTTTGCAACTTTTCTATAAATGTAAAATTATCCTAAAATAAAAAGCTTATTCAAAATAAAAACTATTATTTGATTCAGTTATTGGAAAGCTTTTAATTTGTTTGGAACAACTTAAGTATGTTAGCTTACTTTTTCAACTGTACATTTTATAAAAACTAAATGCAGATAAATATTTCCATTGAAAATTTAACTTCTGAAATGAAATGTGTTATAAGTATAAAATACACACCAGATAGCGAAGATTTCATACAAAAAGAATGCAAAGTATCTTAATTTCTAAAATATTGATTACGTGTTGAAGTAATATTTTGGTTATATTTGGTTCAATAAAATAATTAGTAAAATTTATTTCACTTGTTTCATTTCATGTTTTTAATATGGCTAGTAGAAAATTTAAATTACATGTGTGGCTTGCATTATATTTCTATTGGAGGTTAAGAATACAGGTACTTGACCCAAACAGCCTTGGTTGAAATACCCGCTCTGCACCTAGTGACCTTGATCAAGTTAGATGATCTTTCTGTGTCACAGTTATCTATATGCAAATATCTACCTCATGGGGCTGTTGGGAGGATTCAACAAGTTCATCTATATATCATGTGCTTGGTTATAGTATGCACTGAGACATAGTAAGCACTCAATAAATGCTAGGTTATTACATTATGATTACAATGGGGCTGTCTACAGCCAGAGGGTCTTTGAAGGTTCAACGGGGTCCTGAAGGGATGCACTGCCAAAGCAGAGAGGGAACAAGCAAGAAAGACCTTCACTGCTTTGTTCTACTGCCCTTGCCTTCCTGCCAGGGCCTCCCATTGCTCACTCTCTTAGGGAAACCAGCCAGTATATGAGCCCAGGGGATGCTATCCACAGGACTCAGCCTTCCCTGGCACAGAGCAAGGCAGAGAGAGGTGGGGAAATAGATCTGAGGCTGTGGGACAAAGGAAGAGAACCACTACTTCACTACTCCTGTAGCAACCTGCTTTCCATGGCCTCAGCCCCACATCTCTGTCCCTTCCTGGATCCTCAGAACAGCTGTTTCATAACTTTCCCTTAGCCCCTCCCATCCCCCATTTCTTAGCATACTTGGTCCTTGCCATGCTCAGTCTCTAAGCCATCACCAGTCCTGGATCTAACCCTTTCAGAGAAAAGCCATGTATATGAAAAGATGGACTTTTGTTTTGTCTTTTTACTGATTTGTTGCCTTTATAAGGGGAACAGATGATTTTTTTAAAGGCCAAGAGTAGGTATTCCCAATATTATGCACACTCAACAGCAACTGGAACTGACTGACTGATGATGACAGGAATGATGATTAATAACCTCAGAATTGTATTTTGAGTGTTTTTTATTTCCTACTGATTCTTCCAGTGTTCCTAACATCTACCTTAACTGGCCAAGTTACCGTTTACTGAAATAAATGAAGCTGGGGTGGATCTCCTTTGTGTAGGGCAAGTATTATTATCCTTGTGAACTGACTGCCCTATCTCTTGTCTTGTGCCAGCCATATGGTCTCGCCTCTGCTCCGTTTTTCCAGGGCTCACGTGCAGGGAATCTAATAATGGATCCCAGCCAGCCTCTGGGCTATTATGCAAATAGAATCTTCCTACACCCCCACACCCCCTTGGGAATGTCTCTAATTAATTACGTTTAAAACACACTCACACATACACTTTTCTTCATGGTGTTAGGTGGTGTTAACACTACTCTATTTTGGGGTGTGGCTTTACTTTTAAGGGAGCACATGATTTTATGACTGGTTATTTAAGTGCTCAATCTCATTAAGCTCCTAAAATCATCACCTTCATTCAGGGTCTCCCAATGGGCTGTTTCCCCTGCCAATATTTATGCATTTTAGACGGTTTTATTAGGTGTGTACAAGTTTAGAATGGTTTTATCTTTCTGAGGAATTGAATTCTTTATAATGATCTAGTGACCCTTTCTAACTCTGATCATTTTTTTTATCTTAAAGTCTATATTCCTTAATGTAGATATTTTTGGATAATTGCCTGCTGTGTCTTTTTTTTTTTAACCTATTATTGCCTGCATTCTATGCTTTAAGAATGGTTCCTGTAATGGACATAAAGCTACATTTAAAAACATCCTGACAATTACTGTTTTTTAACTGGCTAATTTAATTCACTTGCATGTATGCGAGTAATAGTAATGACTATATTTGGACTTTTTTGCACCTGATTTTTTATTTTTTTATTTGTCTCTTTTTTGTGATCCTTTTTCTTTCCCATTTCTTGCCATTTTTTAAATGTTCGTGGTTTATTATCTATTTATGGGTATATTTATTTGTTTCCTTGTTTCATTTTTCCATTTTACTTGCTTGGAATTTGTAGACCTTAATTTTATTTATTTAGTCGTTACTCTTAAAATTTTATCATGTATATTTAACTTACAGAGTAAAAAAATTAAATAATATTTTAATGTCCCTATAGCATAATGATTGGCAAACTATAGCCCAATGATCAAATCTGCCCATCACTTCTCTTTGTAAATGAGGTTTTTAAAAAAAAACATTTTTTTAAAGTATAGTTGGTATACAATATTATATTAGCTTCAGGTGTACAATTTAAATAAAGTTTTATTGCAATGCAGCATGTCTTTTCACTGGTATACTGTCTGTGGCTGCTTTCATGCTACAATGGCAGTTTCAGAGTCATGACTAAGACTACATAGTCTGCAAAACTTAGAATATTTATTCTCTCCCTTTACAGAAAAAGATTGCCAACCCCTATTCTCTATTATTACTCTTAAGGATCCCAGGAGATTTTAACTCTGATCTCCCCTCTCCTGACTTGCATGTGATTGTCGCCCAATATTTTATTTTTCTCATTTTTTTCTTAACTCTGTAAATTTTACATTAGCATTCTTTTTTCCCAAATATTATTTGCATATATGTGTGTGTGTGTGTGTGTGTGTGTGTGTGTATACACACACACACACATATATATATCTTTACATTTTTCACATTTGCTAATATTTATGTTTTTATTGCTCACTATTCCTTTTTGAATCTCAGATATCCTTCTGACATCATTTTTCCTTCTTCCTGAAGTACCTCTTTTAGAACAAATTCCTTTAGTGAACACCTTTTTGTAATCTCTCTTGTTTTGGTGTATTTGCAAATATTTTAATTTTACCCCTTTCTTAAAATATGATAGTTTTTATTACACTATTTTAAACTATGTTATTTTTTATCAACAATTAAAAACTAGTATTCCACTGTCTTCTGATTTCCAATGCTGTTGAAGGTAACTGTTAGTCTAATTGTCATTCCTTTGAGAATGATCCATCTTTTCTTTCTGTCCCCTTTTAAGGTCTCCTGGCAGTTGGTGTGCTGCAGTTGAATTATTATGTGTTTAGGCATGAATTTCCTCTTTTTAAAATATCCTTCTTGGTATAAGTTATAATTCCTGGATATGTCTTATTATGCTTTTCATCAGCCTTAGAAGATTCATGCCATTATCTTTTCAAATAAATCTCTCTCCCTCTCCCTCTCCTTCGCTCCCTCTCTCTCTCTCCTTCCCACACTTCTTTGGAAACTCCAATTAGATTTATGTTTGACCTTCTCATTCTAGCCTCCAATCACTTAATCTCTCTTTCATATTTTCTATCTCCTTCCCTCTCTGTGTTGTATTCTGGGTAATCTTTAATCCTCTCTTCAGCTGGATGTAATCTACTGTTTAACCAGTTCATTTGGGTTTTTGTTTGTTTGTTTCAATAATTGTATTTTCATTTACAGAACTTTCATTAAAAGAAACTTCCTGGTTATTTCTGCTAGCCTATCATTGCCTGCTTATCTGTGTAATTGCATCTTTTATGTCTTTAAACATTCCATACATAAATTGTTCTGTATTGTGTATCTGAAAAGTCCTGCATCTCTAGTCATCATGGAGATCAGAATCTATTGTATGTTGTTTATGCTGCCTCTGGCTCATGGTGGCTCACCTTAGCATATTGCTAGTTTATTGCTTGATTCTAATCTATGGGAACCCTGTTCGTCTAAATTAAAGAAACTATTTTTTCCTAAGAGGATTTGCTTCAGCAGAAAGTCAGAGACACCTCTGATCTAAGACCACTTCAGTCACTATGAGGATCTTGGCTTAATAAATGGGCCCTGGGATCAGTATGCCTGCTACAATGCTGGCCCACGTCCCAGCATTCCTGTAAGTGTTGGTATTGTTATCTACTCTCAGGTCATTTCTCCACACACCTATTGCTTGTAGTTTAAGGCTTCCTGCTCTGGTCCAGGCTTGGATTAGTTTGTTGTTTTTTTGTTTTGTTTTGGTTTGGTTTGGTTTTTTGGAGGGGGGGGAGGGAGTTTTGCTGCTGTCTTTAGAAGTCTCTCTAACCACTTACAAGGACAGTTAAGCCTTGAAGATGGTTTATACCCAGGATATAGCTGCTATATTGTTAGAGGATCCCTCAGAGCACTACTTCCTTCCCCAATACACACACAAACACACCACAACCACCACCAACAACCATCACCACCATTGTTTCACTTACTACACCAAATATAAAACTAGATTTCTTATTTAGTCACTATTTTATCATCCCTAATATTGAGAATGACCATGGGCCTCAAGATACTTCCTTCTTGTGTACAAGGCTGATATTTTGGCACATGGTACCTAAAGATAGATCCTATGCCATAAATTAGTTTGCCTTTAGAAGTGGGCACTAATAATCTTTGCCACTTGCCTTAATCACACAAACACATGGAAACTGTTGATACTTCAACATTACAGGAAGACATTATTTAGCCTTCAGAGCTTATATAACCCATGTTTTTGGTAAGTCATTTCTCACCACCACTCAGAGAGAAACAGGTGATCCACTCCATATTCATTTCAATGTTTCCCACTATCGATCCCATTGAGATGACTCAAACTCTCCAAACTTCGATTCCTCTCCTTCACATTTACTGAATAAGTAGATTAACTAAATTGAAAAACTGGCTGCCATATCCTCCTCATTCCTGATACCACTTAATTCTGGATTAGGCATCAAGAAAAGGGGGCTGACTTAACAAATGTGAAAATAAACACTGGTATATACTGGTTTCTCTTTCTTTGAACCCCTGCTATCGGGCAAGGGGAAAACTTCACATCCAGTATTAGTGCTGTGAACAAGTGCCCTGACGCAAGGCTCCTTCCATTGTTGGGCAAACCATTTCTTGGATTCAAAGGTCCCCACAGATACACAGAGTGTGCTGTCACAAAAAGAATAGGAAGCTTTAAGCAGGTGGCTCTGGGAGAAGTGGCGAAAAGTATGGGAAGAATTCCTGAGAAAACTATAAGGTCCCTACAGCTTTAAAGGGATTAAGAGAAATTCACATGTCTTGCATTCCTATTATGGCCCTGGTACTTCTCTTTCTTTCTTGAATAAATTATAAAAAAATGTGAAAATATATAGCAGAGACTAAGGAGAGTGAGACCCATTAATCTATCATCTAGATTTAACAATAAACATTTTGTCATATTTGCTTCATCTGTTTTTTGTATTTAGAATTATTACATAATCCTATTTTACCCTTACAAATTTTATCACATCCTTTATAATCATAACATCATTATCATACCTAACAAAATTAACATAGCTCCCTAATATTATCTAACACTCATTCTAAATTGAAATTTCCTCCAATTGTCTCCTTAATGTTTTTGGCAGCGGTTGTTCTAAGAAGGATCAATCAAGGACCATGCATTGCATTTGGTCATTATCTTTAAGACTCTATTAACCCAGATTGTCCTGGTAATTTTCATATCTTATTTTTTATCTTCATAACAATCCTTAGAGGCAGTTATCATTATTTCTATTGTACAAATACAAAAATTGAGGCTAGAAAAGTGGTTAATTCAAGATCACACTGTCAGTAAATGTACAGAGAACATTTTCTGTCTTTTTTTTTCCTTTTCCTTTTTTCTTTGTAGCTGTCCAGCATTCAACCCCATTTCTTCCTTATTTTGAGCAAGTTCTACTGCATCTTGGTAGGGGAGGCACTCCTGATGGCCAAATGGTAGGCACATAAACTATCTTGGCAACTTGGACACCTTGGTCCAGGACTTAGAGTCTAAATCAACACTGTTCAATAACATTTTCTGCAATGATGGAAATGTTCTACATCTGCACTGTCCAATGTGGTACAACTAGTCATATGTAAGGGCTACCATATTGAACAGCACAGTTCTAAACAGAATGATGCCAAGCTGCGGGGACATTTGAGAAATTATAACAGCATTGGTGACAGCTTTTAGAGCTTGGTGGTGTTGGCAGCTCTTAGTGTCAGGTTGATGGTGGTGTTCTGGATAGATCACTTGCCATTTTCAGAGCATGACCCTCTATTCAGCCTGTAAAATATTTGAACCACTTAATAGCCATACAGGAAATTCCCCTTTTGCTTAAATGTTTCACAGTCATTTCTGTTGTTTGAAAATCCCTTAGCAAAGAGTGATAGTTGTCACCCAATTCCTTCTTTTCCTTAGGAGTTGAATCTCCATTTTTAGCTGGTGCAATTTAGGGTGCAAGTTTTAGCTTGTTGTGGCTACATAGCTAAGTTCTGATCCCTGAGATAGAAGTTGAAGTGTGGTGTGCAAATTTTGGAGAGTATTTTAAATAGGATGCTCTTTTCTCTCTTCCTCCTTCCAACTGTCTGGAATATGTGTGTGATGGGTGGAGCTCAAGTAGCCATTTTTGGACCATAAATTAGAAACCAAGTCTCAAAGATGGCAGGGCATAAAAACAGAAGGAGCCTGTGACACTAGGGATTCTAAAGTCAGTACAGTTGACTTGCTTGCTTATATTTATATGAAAGAGAAAATTTTATGTTTTCTTTATGCCCCTGTGGGGGTTTTTTCCCCATTTTTGGCTGAAACTAATTCTGCTGCTACTTTTCAGTTGAATCTAATGATAACTGATTAAAAATTCTGAGATAAGTGTGGCTGGTAGATTCCATTTGAACTTACATCTGGGAAGAAAAGGATGGGGAATGAAACAAACTTATTCTTTCCTAGAACTATTCTCCACACACTGATTTTCATGTTTCTATGAGCCAAGCCTATATTTTTTAGGATTCATCCACTGTCTTGCCTGTACACAGAGCTATCTTTCATCCCATCAGAAGGAGTCCTATCTTCATACACTAATGAACCTAACTCTGGCTGGGCCCCTTCCTACAGGGTGAGGAGCCAGCAAGCCCAAAACCTTGTAGAGCTTCTAGATGATTTAGATGACAAGAACCTTGGAACTACAGGACCAAATGGTCCCAGCCAATTTCCAGAGCTACATGAGCTTCTTTCCTGGGTCATTCTTCCTAGGGGCAGGTTATGTCACCAGTATGAATACCATATACTGCAGATAAGGCCAAGGTGTAGCTGTTTGCAGGGAAGTATGAATAGAATTTAGATGGACACTCCAGCCCATTGGTCCATATACCCACAAAGCTACTTATAGTGGGAGATGGAGTTTAGGAGAGAAGAGGTGGGTGGGTGGGTGGGCTATAGGTTGCTGACCTGGGCTTACTCCCTCCATGCCATTAGGGTCCAGTGTGGAACTCTAAAAAGTCCAATAATTTTTCATTCAAACCTGGTATGCCAGGTCTTACTAAGGTATATTTTTGTTGAGGTAGGAAGATGGACATGTTTTGAATAAGTTTATTAGCTTGTTAATAACTTTTAGTTATTTAGACATATATAGGGCTTCAGGTTTGTACTTTGGTTTCAAGTCTTATAAATATTAGGGGTATGCCTGATGGTGCAAAAGCTTATATACTACTTCCTACCTGTGAAACAGCAAATGTAGCACACAGTTGCATGACCTTCCTTCTGGATTATATATTTTTCTCTCACTCTTATTATTTTCTTGTTCTCTCCTTAAAGTTCTTCTCTGGTTTTAATAAATTATATGTAGGCAGCAACCTGGCTGTCTATTTCTTTTATAAACCCCTGGTTCTTCAGCACAATGTGTTCTGGGTATACTGATTCTATGTCCAGTAAGTCATAACCCTGGATGAGCATCAGAATTGCAAAGGGGATGTTTTAAAAACACAAATCCCTAGCCCCACCCAAGTAATTCTATCCTGAAATCTGAGCAGAGGTTGGGGAATCTGTATTTTTTTTAAGTTCTACAGATGATTCTGAAAGGCAGTCACACTGAGACACTCAATCCAGTGACTGCCTTAATCACTCATTGCTGACTAAAGACCAATGTCCTTAGATATAGAAGAAGAAGGCTGAGGAAATTGGAATGGGGTGAATTAGGAAGTTGAATCCCCTGGGCCTTCCAACGCTTCATTCTTCCATGCTCTAGGGCACTGCGTCTGTACCTCATTTCTACTGGCTTCCTGGGGTGCTGGATAACCGTACCACTTCTCATGGCTCAAAGCCTGATCAAGGATTTAAAAATTGGGGTGATAGTTGGTGGTTCTCAAATGTGTATCAGTACCTCTTTACATTTTTTGAGGCTATACTCTTAATCTCCTACCACAGTAATTGGCATATACCAGTAGATATTTATTAAGTGTTTAGCTAAGAAAAATGCCTAGCCTGAGTTGAAGGAGCATTGCATTTGATTCTGGGAAAACATTAGGATCACTGGAATTTTATATTCATAGTCCTTCAAAGAAATGGGCTAAGTGTTCTTTTTAGTTTCATATAACTGCAGACAAATGAACTTATTTAGCAGTTAATTACTAAACTTTAAAAATCCAAATCACTTTAAAGAAATACCTATGAACCTCTTCTGCTTTATTTGTCATAGACATTTTAACCAAGCCTTCTGATACTCACATTTTAAACCTCCTCATTATTTACAATATAGTCAGGTACAATAATATGCAGTCACAACCGGCTTGAAGCTCTTAATGGATCATTCACTTTATGCTGTGTTTTAGGAAAAAGGTAAATTGTTTTAGAAAAGCAAAAACACATAGCAAAGCTGAAACCCAACAAACATTTCAATAACACAAAACAGCAAAACTCCAGAGCTGGGTGCCAGATGTCTTGAAATTTTTTTTTTCTAAGGAAAAAACTCTATGAGACTGTCTCTGTTGGTTCGCTTCCCAGCACTTTTTCGTTGGAGCTGCTATTGCACAAGATCGCAACAATAGCTTGATCTCTGTCTTGATCTCAGTTATTTTTGGCCCCAACAGGTTGGGATTATTTTCAATAAGTACACTGGAAATGGCTCTGTCAAGTCCCTTCTTTGTTTCATGCCACAGATCTTCACTGAAAATAGTACACTGGCTTCTTTAGAACTACAAAAGAATCACACCAGAAATCCTTGGGAAGCTACAATAGAAAGATACCAAGGCTGTTTAGGAGGATGAAATAGGAACAACTGTCTACCAACGGGTCAATTAAGTATGCTCTTCTTCCTTTACTGGAACAAGTGAGTGACTGAACCTCACCATTTGGGGTCTACTTCTTCCAATAGCTTCATTGACCCCACAAAGCACCAAGCAGGGATTGCTGGGGCTCGCCTCGGGGTCATTGGACTTGATGCTTCATTTAAGCCACACTGGGAAATGAGCACCACTGCTAGGTTCCCTTGAATAAGAATGCTAAATTGAAACCAACCCCAATTGCCAGTGTGCTCAGAATAAAAGGAGCCTGCTAAGTGAGACAATTGTAAAGTATCATCTCCTCCACTCTGCTTTTTGCCAGAATCTTCTATTAACTTAGCAACATTCAGAGTCTTGTCAGGATTCCATATTACAGTCCACAGACTTAATTGGGATCATACAGAGAGAATGGCAAGTATGGGCTAAGTTTCCCAGGGGCTTAAAATTATTGAAAAGAGTCACACAGTATGAACTGCAATGAAGGGGGCCCCACAGAGGGACACAGGGAGCTCAAAAGCAAGATCTACTTCAGCCTACAGTATCTTGGTCTACTTGACTTTTCCTCATATGTCAGAATGTAAAAATTTAGAATCTTAAGCCAGGAAAGTCTTTAAGATAATCCTGATTTTTTAAAAAATAAAATGCTTGAGACTCAGAGAGTTATAGCAATTAGATGTGAGACTCAAGGTCACACAACTTGGTTGCAGCTGATATATGCTTTTTTGTTCATGCTCAACTTTTCGAATATTTTTGGTAGACACCGAAAAGGTTTGAGCGAATGAGTGTTAACTACTCCATCACAGCCTTAGGACAAGTTTATGAGGAAAGCGGTTCTCCAACCATATTCTACTGTTTTGCCTGAAAGGTTCACTTGAAAATATATACAACAACAACATAGCATGACAGGATTATTGTTAAAAGTGTCAGGCAATAAAAAAAAATCCTCCCAAACCAATCACTGGGCAAGGGGCCCACTTAGGCTTCAATTCTTTGGCACCATTCCTATAGGCTTAAGCTATGGGTGTAACTAGGTTCTTATACCTGCTTCATGCAAGAATAGACAGTATTGCAAAAATATTTGGGCAGATCCATATATCTTGAATTCATGTGATTTCACCAATGACAGCTCCTTTCAACATTTATCATGCTAATTAACAAGTCATTCATTTCACCAATAAAACCTCATTCTGACATTTGCTATGCTCAGTAGCAAATCCTATGTGATCTATAGAGCAAAATCCGAATATAGTAGCAGCCTCTGGAGGCCGGTCCCAGTGCTTAGAATGCCCAAAGATCAGCCCTGGGGTTTGCATGCTTGATTAGCATCTGGGTTGTTGCTTAACTTAAATTTGATGCACATAATGCCATTCTGTAATTGGTGGGGAATTTTAAAGGAAATCTCAGACATTATAACAAACTGCTTAGTAGTGAAATAAAAACTCAGACCTGGGTCTTCTGACTTTTATTCCAAACCAAAATCTTTTCCAATGAACCACCCGCCTCTCCTCTAATATATATATAATACAATGCGTGTGCGTGTGTGTGTGTGTGTGTGTGTGTGTGTGTGTGCTAGAAAAGATGTCAAAATACTAAATCATGCATGCCCATGAAATTAGGATGCTCTGAAACTGGTTCTTAGGAACCTGGATGGGTGTGTCCTTCAACTTCTACAAAGGAGTATGTTTCTGAGCTGTTTGAGAAACTGCATTCTAGGAGTCCCATGAAGCCATCAGCAGATGCACCAGATGATCTTCCAGCGTTGTGGCTCAGGGGGCTCTATGGAAAACTCTATCTAGCCCACAGGGTGATTTTTGCCTTCTGGCTTTTCTGAGTGGCCTGTGGGCTGTGGTGAGATGGACCCATAAGAAGGCCTGAGAAAATCCACATCAAGTTAAATTGTGCTGAAAATCCTGCAGGTTCCCAGGGAGGCTGGGTGGTGGGGGAAGTTGCAAATGTCCGTAGGGCACTGGTTTAGGTTTGGAACTGTTTTTAATCCTTCTCTAAGATTTTTGTATCATCCCGTGATTCTTGTCCTTTGGCCATGCAGGTTATAAGAACTCTCAATGGCCAGTTCTGTACTGGAGCAGTTAGATCAAGATTTCTGGGGGTGCAGTCTAGACGTTAGAGTTTTTTTAAAGGTCTTCCAGCAGTCAGGGTTGAGACCTAATTGTCTAATTCAGTGCTTCTCAAAGTGTGATGGGCAAGCCACCTGGGGATCTCATTAGAAGGCAGATTCTGACATTCTGCACTTCTAACAACCTCGCAGGTTACGAGGACACTGATGTCCCATAGATCACACTTTGAGGGGCAACGGTCTGATCTCTTAACCCACAAAGGTTTTGAAAACAAAACCACTAAAGCAAAATCTGAGATGGGCCAAAACAATCCAACTCAACCATAATTTATCCTTCTGGAGAATGTGAGGAATATAGCTTCAATGTGACTATGAAGCAAGTGAAATGATTAAACACTTTTCACTTTCCCATAGACTTGCCTTAAATGCTTAGAATATTTTCCAAATTAAAAAAAAAATAGTATGGCTCTAGTTCCCAAAAGTCATCAATCTAATGTTCCAATGAAAGAAAAAAGCCACTGCCCATTTTCTATTTATTATGCCCTTTGTATTTATTGATTGTTTTGGGTCTCACTGCCTCTGGAGTTAGCTTGTGGGAGTGTGATACCTGTGTTTGCTGTCCTTTTCACAGCTCTAGTTTAAGGGCATTCATTATACACATCCAAGGAGGGTGTAGAGGAAGCTGCGTCACAAACAGCCAGCAGGTCTGCAAATAGTGTTAAGGAGCTAGAAAGGAAAGGGCAATCTTTAAATGTAAACAAAGGAACAGGCTGGGGCTCATTGATTGGCCTTTTCTCATTACCTGCAGAAGCAGATAGTGACTGACATTAGCCGCAGCAGCTTGAATCTGACGGATGAGTGAGAGGATTTTGCAAACTCAGAAAGAACAGAAAGCCCAAGCCACTCCCCACAGGGCCTGAGGTGCATGCCTGTGAATTATGTTATCAGCGGCACAACAGGACTGCAGAAAGCACTAACTATGAACAATATATAAATTACAGGGGTCATTCAATGAGCAGATCGAGTGCAATTAAAATGCAAAAGACTTTTCTTTCTACCTGACTCAGAAAAAAATGTTTTGCAACACAAGGGTGCCTCAAATTGTCCAGCAGAGCAGGGTGAGAGGAGGGGGAGAAGCGTGTGTGGGGGAAACCTGATTACTGGACTCAAAAGGCTAACGTGCAATTTGTGTTCTTTTTATGTAGATTGAATACATTGACTGCAGCTTGTACCGCTTAGATACGCAGCAGGGAGTCAAAGCTTGGGTATCAGTCAACCACAGCCAGCAGCAAAAGCACAGAGCCAAATCTGTTATTGTGCCTTAGATGACACACTTAATCTAATCGAATGGGAGCAAACCCCCCTGGACAAATAAAAGGGCATTACCAGCAGCAATTGTAGCTGTAATGTTAAGAAAAGCACCAAATAGTTTTTGTGATAACATACAAGTAATTAATGACTTCTCCAGCCTCCTGTTTACTCCTAAAAAATCCTGCTTTCCCGCCCACATTGCCTTGTCTTACACCCCAATAAAGTCTCGGGATGTAAATAGTAGGAGGCAGCAGTCTGCCATCTCACCCTTTCAGGAAACCCTGTTTCTCAGGTATATCACAGTCAGAAAAATGTGGTTTTTCTCCCTGGAGCCGTATCTACACCCTCAAGTAGCATGAGAACATCACTGGGATTTGATGAATTTTTCTTATTAAAGCAAACAAGAGTGAGGCAATGGGTAGGAAGAAAGTAGATGGCAAAACTCAGGATTTGAACTCCTGGAACAGGTACTGTAGACATCTCAGACAGGCTGAAATTGGAGACTAGGATCACAGAACAGACCAACAGCATGGTGAAAACTGGAGTTAAACTCGGAGGATGTGAATCCAACCTCCCCTAAGTCAGCAATTGATTCTACAGTGTTCTGGTTAGCTAGGGAATCTAACTTCCAAAAAAAGGAAACCCTTTCTAGAAGCAGTCCTCCAGAATGTATTCCCTTTAATTCCCAAATCACTACACACATAATAGTTTAGTTAAGTGCTCTCAGACTTTAAAGTGCATGTGAATCCCCTGATGGATCTGGTTAAGATGCAGATTATCATTCAGCAGGCCTGAGATGTGGCATGAAACGCCACTCTTCTAGCCAGCTCCCAAATGAGGCCAGTGTTGCTGGTCCATAAACTCCTCTTTGAATAAAGAAGCTTTGGTTGTCTGATCATACCCTAAATGGAGCCTAAACTTGTGAGCTTGGTTGAGTCTGGTGCTAAGAAAGCCAAGATTCTAGATTAATCCTTCACATGGTTTCTTTTTCTTCATGATCACAGCTTTATTTCGAATCAGCCATCTCAAACATGGTCTGTGGCCAACACTCCAAAAGGCAAATGTAGGTAGAGCAGTTGCCTGCAAGGCCCATTATTGCAGATGCCTCTCTAAATGACAGACATATAACCATTTTACCAAATGTAATTGTTGTCTATTGCTATGTAACAAATCATCCTAAGACCTGGTGGCTTAAAACAATAAACACTCATTATCTTCCCAAATTTCTGTGGATCAGCAATTCAAAGGCAGATCGGCCAGATGGTTCTAGGTTGGGATCTCTCATAAGAGTACAGTGAAATGTTGGTTGAGGCTGCAGTTTTCAGCTTGTTTGACTAGGGCTGGACAATCGACTTCCAAGGTGGTCAACTTATGCTGACTGTTGGTAGGAGACTTAATAACCTTTCAGTGTGGGTTTCCACACGGGCCTGTGGAATATCCTCATGGCATGATGACCACTTCTGCCAAAGTGAGTGATCTAAGACACCGAGGTAGTAATCCCAACACCCTCTATGGCCTACCCTGAGAAGTCACACAACCAATACTTCTGACATATTTTTGGTCACACAGATCAGCCATAAATTCATTGTGGGAGAGAACTACACTAAGGTGTGAATACCTAAAGGTAAGGATCATTGTGGGTCATCATGAAGGCTGACAATCAAACCAAATGAGCCAAGGCTCCCTATTCCCTCTACGAAGCACACTGACTGAGGTCCATGGTCCGCTGAGTGCTCAGAGACACACCGTAATACAGCACATACTTCTGTTCCTACTGGCTGTGTTCTACACTTTACCAAAAGTTGATTGTGTTTGCTTCCATGCCTGTTTATGATGATTGTTCCAGTTGTACTTGTTGTTAAAATTATGTAATTTACACATGTGAATTGATAAAATATTTGTAAAATATTTTACAAATAAATGTAAAAAGGAGTTGTTTCTGTGAGGATAAAGTTGAAAAACAGAAAGATTTAATAGTAGCAGGTAGCTAAAAATGCTGTTGAATTATGTATGTACCAAACAATTATAAAAGATTGAAGAATACTTTAAAATTAGGAGGGTTATGCACTGATGCACTGTAGAACTGTACACCTGGAACCTATGTAATTCTTGCTAATCAATGCATCCCAATAAGTCCAACAATAAAATATTATTAAAAAATAATAAAAAATTCTTGATCCACTTTCAAGACACCAAAACTGAAAATCGTAGACAATGCATTTTAGGTACTTCTCATGTAAGAAGAAAAGCCTGTAACTCCCATCAGCAGATTTATATTCAAAGAAAATAACTTGACTATACATGGAAAGCTTAGTGAATGAGTAAGTATTTACATGTTTTAAGTTAAATAAAATGTTTACAGTTTATATGTGCCAGTTTAATGATTCTCTGCTTTAATTTTCTTTCAATTAACCAACCAAATTCTCGTTCAGATAAATAGGTATGAAAGCATCCATTATAAATGGGAAATTGCTCCTGGGTGGCACTTTTTTGTAGAAGTAGGAAGAAGAAAGGATGGAGCTAGAGAGAAGTAAGGGCTCAATTACCTGGTTTTAGGAAGTTCTGAGACTGGAAGGCAATTGTCTGCGACCTCATTTTACTTACTACCAACCAAGTGGGGGCCATATTGCTGTATTTTACACATGCCTGGGGGTTCATAATATCTTTTGGTGGCTTCTTTTCCTTCTCAAGGCAGTCCTTGCCATTTATTTTTGCCTAATTTCATTTGCATGCAATGGTTATGAAGAGATATGGCTTGATGGTCACCAAAAGTTTATGCTCCACTTTCCATGGTGTGAAATTGTTGTTATGGAATGGTTTCCCAGACACGGGCTATGTTTTCCAGCCCCATTTCCATCCAGATGTGGCCTGATAACCATTTCTTATCAATGAAATATGGCTGGAAGTGACATGCAGCACTTCTGGACTGGGGTTTTGAGGAAGTGAACGTACCTTATCTGTGATCTTTCTCCTTCTGCTGGCTAGATGCACAGGACTCTGAGGCTCTGGGGGATGGTAGAGCTACAAGGTACAAGAAGCCTGAGTCCCTGAATCACTCATTTGCCATGGGAAAGTCATTCATTTGCCAGCCAGGAACACCCATAAGGGACTATTATGTGTCAAGACACTTAAATTTGCTGAATTGTTTGTTATAGCAGCCAGCGTTATGTCACTTCAGCTAACACAGGGGCTGCTCACTCAGACATGCCCTTCTTTCATACTCTGGCCCTCTTCTTCCTGTCACCATAGCCCCTTCTGTTTCACTGGGATTTTTCTTCTTTGGTATGAGCTATGGATTCTTTTTTTGTTTGTTTTTGTTTTTGTTTTGTAGTATGTAGGTAGTTCCCTGGCCAGGAATCGAACCCAGGGAACCCAGGCCGCAGCGTTGACAGTGCCAGTGCCGAAGCCCCAAGCCACTACCAGGTAACTCCCCTATGGATTCTTAACCTGAGGGGTCCATACAATTGTATGCAAAATGTTGTCTATAGGTGCATTTTTCTGGGAAGAGGTTTCACTGCTTTTGTGGGCTTCTCCTAGGGGCCGGGGAGCTGCTCTAAGAGACTTACCTTCAATGTCTTATTTCTTATTTAATCCATTTAATGCACTTAATCCATAAAATGACCATAATTCACTTTATAATTTAGAGATCTGTGGGTAATCCATAGATGAAGATTAAAGTGAAAGCAGAAGTGAAGAGCTCGAGTCGGATTGTGAATGCAAATGTAGAGGCCCATTATGGTCTGAATAGAATTGTGCACTGAGGAAGCTGAATGAAAGCCCCCTCTGGGATTTATTAAGTGGCTGCCTTTCTCCTGTGGCATAAGTATAACCCCAAAGCATGTCCTGGTGACCTCAAAGAGCTACCATGTTCCTTTCCAAATGCCTAATTGATGTCCTAGGACTAGGGAGATTCTGTTTTTGTATATTCTGTGAAGTAATTCCTCTTTAGGTTAACTCATATTTTCTGGAAAGTTTATGTCCAGCAAAACTGCATTAATGCCAGGGCAGTTTAAACATTTTTTGGCCTGCAGGATTCTGCAAAGGAGCTGGAAATGTGAGACACTGGATCATGCATTTCCCAAGCATTGAAAACTACTGGGTGGAACTAAGGATTTCTAGAGAGTTCCTTATTCAAATGAAGGTGGCTGGTCTCAGAGGCCAGGAATGACCTGAATTCTAAGCCAAAGATTAACACAGTTTTCTCATTTTACTTGGTGTCTTCTAATAGAACAGATGTGTATATATCACCTTCATCTTGAAGGAACATGGAGGGTTATGGAGCTACTACATAAAGTTCCTTTTCCCCCAGAAGCAAGCATGCAGGTGAGAGGTAGGTAGAAATGTTTTTCTTAGTGAGAGGTGTTAATCTTTCAGGATCTCCCCTACCATGCTTTTTACTAGGGTTTGCTGCTTACCCAGACAAGGCTTCATATCCTTTGTTTCTTGGACATACTGGACTTTGGTCTAAACTTCAGACTTTGGTCTAACCCAGTTGTTCTCAAAGTATGCTTCCCAGGCCAGCAGCATCAACAAATCCTTAGGATCCACCCCAGACCTACTGGAGATGGGGTCCTGCTACACATTGCAACAAGCCCTCCTGGTCATTCTGATGCACATTCAAGTTTGAGAACCACTGGATCAATCTATACAGAAGTCTGTCCTTCACTGCCTAAACTTGACTCATGCAGTCTCTTAGTAGGTCCACATTAATTTTCCTCCAAGACCAAAGTGGTATGAGCAGCTCTGAAAGCATTTCATTTGGTTTGGTTTGGGTTTGGTTTGCATTTTGCTGTCATCAAGATAACAATTGCTGTGTTCAGCTCACCTAAGAACCACAGGAAAAAAAAACATAATTTTTTCAAAAACTGATGCTTTTGTATACTATGAAATGCATTCAGTCCAGTTGGGCATTTCCAGGTCTTCTTTTTCTCTAGCTGTTTCTGAGGTGTCAGTTCCCTCTAAGATGTAATGTGTGGTAAGTCCTGCTGTGGACACATGACCTGTCATATCCTGATGCAGCATTGTAAAGAAGAGATTTTTCCCCAGTTAAAAGAGTCCTGAGAAGTTCCCTTACTTAAATTACTCTCTTAGATCATGAAGATTTGCATACTCATGTTTGCCTTCTGAATTTACTTAATGGAAGGCTGCTTCTTGACATTCAGGGCTTTAAAGCAATTATTTGATGCAGAACTCACTGCCTACCTCACATTTGCAGCCGTCCACCTCATTTGAAGTTTTCTCACATCTCTTCCTTCTCTTATCCCTGTCTACTTACTTACCTCTTTATTTTCTGCCTCTCTTTCTCCTTTGTATATGCCTAATTACCTTCTAAGACTGCACTTTGCAACACTTATTTTGAATAGTTTGGGTGTCTGGTCTGAAATACAGATCCTTAAGTTTTGCTCCATACCTCTTGAGTCAGCATCTTAGGAATGCAGCCCAGGAGTTGGCCTTTGAAATGTGTGCCCCAGCTGATTGTAAGCTGCACAGGTTTACCCAGGACCAGTCCAGAGTCTCTGAGTGTCACCTTGGAACGTCTTAGGCTGTGGGATGGCACTCTGTTCTACAAGATGTGAAGTGGACTAGGTGACTTGTCTGGCTGCATTGGCTAGCAGTCACCTGGGTTCTCTGTGATCTCTGTGTTTATTTAAAGTAGCTTTGGAGGAAAATTGATGGAAATTATGGGGATTCTAATGCTTGCTCCCCAGCTATGCCATGTAATGGTATACCTTCTTGTCTAACTACCACCACCCCTGCTGCCACACACACACACACACACACACACACACACACATACACACACAGGCTAGAAAAGATCTCTATGCCCAAGTAATCACCTGATTTGTGCTTTGAACGAGACACAGAGATAATTTTTGAAAATTCAGGCTCTCAACCTCAATACCCTATGAACACAGCCATGCATTTCCATTAAACCTCAGTGTTGATCATGCTCACTTTCCTCCCTGAACTCAGGACTGAAGAATGTCCCTAGGGTCAACCTGGATGTCCTCCCTGTGGTTGTAAGCACCTGCAACAGATCCTACTGGCACCCTGCACATATCTTCATCCTTCCACACACCCAAGGCTGCTTACTGCAATCATATCTAATGCTCTTGGAAGTGCTAGTGATTTAATGTCCCCAGAAGCACCGTTCAAACAATGACAGATGGGGAGTTGGTGGAGAAATACCCCAGTTTTCTCATCCCACCAATGGGATAACTCTAAAATATGTTCTTCACCATCTCGCAGAGTTCCCCAGTAGCCCACAGTGGTAACACACTTATTATCACAAGCAGTTGTGGCTTCCTTCCCTTCCCTTCTTACTTCTCCACCTTCCAACCAGTGTTTTCTGGGAATACTTTCCAAATAAATGACTTGCATTTGAGTCTTTGCCTCTGCTTCTAGAGGCACTCAAACCAAAATACCCACTCCTCAGGACTTAACAGACACAAAGGTAAGCTAAGGGCTCTGAGTGGTCCCTGAAACTATAAGACACAGGAGTGAAGAGCAGCAAACACCATACCTGTAGCATTCTGGCATGATGGTCAAAATCATCTGATTGATTTCTACTCCCTGTCTCTGATCTCCACACAAAACCTGTGGATGTCAAGTAACTTTGATAGCCTATTTCTATTGCTCCCCTAAATCATGAGCTTTTTGCTACCTAGAGTGACTGGCCAGAGCACCACCAGCCTTGGCATCCTGGCTGGCCCTGTTGTAGACTGAAGTTCCATGTTCTCTGTTAGGAAGTCAAGATGCAAGCACAATTTAGGATCTCAGGAAGTTACCACTTCATATTACAGGGAATCCTTGGAGGCAGAATTTCCCACATTTGCTCCTTCAATAAAATTCATGGAGCACTTACCATTAGTTGGGGCCTGGGGAATACAGAAAGATCATATGAGTTAAGTATGTTCAGGATGTTACTAGATGGAATTCCTCTAGCCCCTGTCCTGAGAGTTCTTGCCACACGGAAGCTCCCATCCCCTCCTTCCTGGATGAAGCCCAAGCCTGCTAAAAGGTCTCCCTGCATTTAGTTCAGGCCCCTCTGCCTCACCTCTCCCTGACAACAGCTTTATCCTTCTGAAATACACACTGCAAGTCACTCCTATGCTCAATAACCTTCAGTGGCTCAACTTTGTATATGGAATGAAGTACAAACTTTTGACTGCATATGCAGCCAAAGGTGCTCAAATCTGACTCCAGATCATTTTTCTAACCTTTCCTATCACCTCTTTGCCTTTCCATCAGGTGGCTTGTACTCCCCCAAATACTCTATATTCTTTCAGACTACTGTCCTTTCTTGCACATGCTGTTGCCTAGGCCTGGAGCTCACTAATCGCTGAGCACCCAGTGAGAATGTCACCTCTTCTATGAAGACTTCCTCACCCTGACCGCAGTACCAACAGCCACATCCTGTATATCCCTTGCTATCATCACACAGATGGCAAATTCAGTGTTGATCATACTATGTTGTTAATGTTTCTGTGTCTGGCTTCTCCCAGAAGACTATGAGCTCATAGAAAGCATGGATGTTTCCATCTTGCACACTACTTGTGGGCTTAAGATAATGCCTGGTATGTGTGCATTTATAAGAAATGTTTGTGAATGACTGTACGGGCCTCAGAAAGCCAAGAAGAGATTTAGCCCTTTCTCTCTGGTAATTGGCACCATTCCTGGCATCAGATCCATTCCATACATCTGAAGGGGAGTGTTAGCTTGGGCTGTTCTGCCAACTTCCTTCTATTTGGGGCCCCCAGTAGCTTTCTCCCTGGCTTCAGAGCTGAGCTCTAGAGGTTGCTCCAGGATTTGAAGTCACCACTCTGAGGTACCAGGAGCCAGAGTTGAGCCAGTATATTTTTATATCTTGGGGTGCCATTTGCTGTTCCCATGGAGGTAAGAAAGCTGATCACATTGCAGCCCCTTATAGACAACCACAGGGACCCCTCAACTCTGAGGGATGACAAGGAAAATTGAGAGGAGGAAGAAATAATATTGAGATGCATTATGCCCAGAGGAGTTGAAATGTCATTCACAGGTGGAGGGAAGTATTTCAGAAGGGACAAACTGTCAGCATCCAGGGAAGAGAGGCAAGGATACAATAGCCTCACAGGTGCTCAGTGAAGCCAGAGCCACTTATTTCTCCCAGAGGGCTGGCGAGAGTGCTCACCTGGAACACATGATCACCCTCAAACTAGAAAAAAATAAACCAAACCTCCTCACACAGCCTAAAGTCAACTTCTTTAAGGTACAGGCCAGAATGTTTCATTCTAGAGAGATGAGTTTTGTAAGTGATTAATACAGACCAGACCAGGCCTGGTGCTGTGTGTTTTCTGTACAGTATCTCAATTAACTCCCATAAAGAACCCTGGTTGGTAGTTGTTACAATTCCCCCACTTTACAAATGAGAAATTGGAGGCTCATTGAAGTTAAGTAACTTGACCACATTCACACAGCTAGTAAGTAGCAGAACTCGGATTATCAGTTCTTTCAGACTCTATGATCTGTGTTTGCAACTTCCACATGATGCCACCTTAAGTACAATGCCTTCCCTGATGTTCAGAGAGAAGAAGCTATATAGAAATGAGATAAAGGCCCTGGCTCCTGGCACTTGACCACCAGTTACCTGTGTGGCCCTGGATAAGGGTCCCAGTTTTCTGGACCTTAATAATTTCCTCAATGGGCAAGTGTGTGGGTTGGACCAGATAATCTGTACAACTCCTTGAGATTTAGCATTCTATGAGTCTTTGGTGGAATCACATTTTCTTTGATGCATAGCTATCATGGGTAGGTATCTACACTCTAAGAAAGGACTGGTCAGAAGTGAAATTGAGTTTAAGCAGTTGGTACATCCTTGAATCATAGTATAAGGAAGGGCTTTATTTGTTAGGTTTAAGTTGTTGCATTGATAAATCTTGAAGGGCCATATTTTTTGGCTTCCTTGACACATTATGGTTCTCAAGTGTTAAGTCCCTTGGGTTGGGCCTGCCCATCTCATGCTGTCAACATCCTGAGGACAGTAAATCTCTTGATTTGTTGTGTTTAACCCATCAAGCATCACAAATGGGCAAATGATGAACAACTCTGGGGATGATGATCATGGTGGTAAGTTAGTAACTGTATTCAGGATTGTGTGAGATTTTAAGGATCACTACAGGTGTTTCAATTACTACTACTGTATATCAAATCATCCTCAAATTTAGTGACATAGAGCAATGCTTTCATTATGGCCATAGATGGATTCTGTGAGTCAATAATTCAAACTGGGCACAGAGGGGATGACTTGGCTCTCTTTCCCATTGTTTGGGGCCTAAGTTATGAAGATTCAGTGGAGAGAAGTGACTAGATGGCTGGGAGCTGGAATCACCTGGAAGATCTTCTCTCACATCTTTATGTAGCTGCTTGGGCTTCCTTACACCATGGCAGCCCCAGGTTGGATTTCTTTCATGGCAGTTCAAGGCTCTAAGTGTGAATGTTGCAGAAAACAAGGCAGAAGCCATATTACCTTTCATGACTTAACTTTATATGTTACTTCCACTTCATTCTTTTGGTTACAAGTGAGTCATTAAAGCCAGATAAGATTTCTACAGATGGGAAGGGTGTCAAAACTTCATTTTCACTCTTCTGCAGGACAGGAACAGTGGCTTAGTTATCTCTGAATCTCTACCATCTAACATGGGGCATGGCATAGAGTAGATGCCCAATGAGTGATTGATAGAGAAAGCAATGAATAAGTGAGTGAAGAAGGAAAATCCATCCCATTGAACAGTGTCTCTCTGAGAACTGTAGACATTTTGTCTTTTTTCACTTATTTTTATTTGTATTACATTTGGTTTTGTATTTCAACAATAAAATAAATCATGGTTTGTGAATGACCTGCAGAGTGGAAGAAAGGTCAATGGCATTATGATAGTTTTGCTTTTAAGGAGCATTCTATGGTCACTGATTCTTTCTTGACCCAATATGGTTTCCTATTTTTGTATTTATTTCCAAATAGATGAGGTAGAAATCAGGTTCTATCAGAACAGATTGAACATTTCCTGGTGAGGTCTGAGCTAACTTCCCCAATCTGCCTGCTCAGTTCTTCTTTTCCTATATTCTTCTATTTGAGTTCTATCCTTTCCCTTCCTTTCCTTTTTCCTGCCTCCTCTCCTGCTTCTCCCCCTCTTCTCCTTTCTTCTCTCCCCTTGTCCCTGTCTGCTGGTTTTTCCTTCTGCCCCTTTTTCCTTTGTTAATCCCTTCCTCCTTCCCTCCCCTGCCTCTCTCTCTCTCTCCTCCTCCTCCTCCTGTCTTTCCTTCTCCACCCCAGCTTTTTAATCAGCCTTTGCCCCTCCCCCCATGCCACCACCTCTGGCTTGGAAATGGGAGTGTCTCCAGGATTGTCAGAAGAGTCAAAGACTGGGGAAGACAAGCCACTCATTATCACCAAAAGGAGAATACCTAGATTTGGATTAGAACCATGGGCCTTTGGAATTCTCTTCTCCACTTGTTTTGGTATATGGACTTTATCACTTTTATGGGCACCAATATATAACATCACATGAAAGGCTTAAAGTCCCTTTGGCTGCAAACTAGCATGAAAAGCCCAATCTTACAAAGACACAACAGAAAATAATTGTTTAAGAATAAAAACCATGACAATGGGAATTTGCCATTCCCAAAAGAGCAACTGGAAAATACTAGTCACAAAACATACACCAGTGGAAACCTCAGAGAGCATCTTGCCCAGCTTCTCAGTTAAGGGAGAAGAGAGCCAGAAAGGAAACACTGTAACAATCAGCATCACTGGGTGCTGACTCTGCCCCAGGTACTTTATTATTTTATTCCAGATGAATTGGAATCATCAATCCCATTTCCAAGATGAAGAGACAGAAGCTCAGAGAGTATTAGTAACTTCTGCAAGGTCACATAACTGGAAAACGGCAAAGTAGAGATTTGAACCCATAATCTAGGATGAGTCGAAAAACTGTGCTCTTAACCATTAGACTATACTGTGTCTCTAAGGGACCTGTTATCTTCTCCACCTCCAGGATCACACATACTAATAGTTAGTAGTTAGACTAATTTTAGAAAGGTAAATTGAGCAGTCCCTGGAACTCAACAAGTGATGCTAAAGTTCAAGTCAAAGTGAAAGTCAGACTTTGTTGAATTGAATTGTAATGGAAGAGATTTGGAGCAGAGATCCTAAGAGACTTCAAGGATGGTCCTTTGCAGGAACAGCTATGAGCTTAGAGAGAGCAGGGACTATGGCAATATGGTTCAATGATTTCAAGACTCAGACTTGAAGCTAGTGTCCCAAGGTTCAAATCTAACTCTGCTTCTTCCTAGCTTAATCTCTCTGTGCCTCAGTTTCCTTACCCGTAAACTAGGAGGGAGTAAGTTATCTGCTTGATAGGGTAGATGTGAAGGACAAATAATATTAATAAGCATAAGGTTCTTAGATGAGTGTCTTACACATAGTAAGCTCTTCATAAGAATCGGCTCTGTTATTGCTTAGTGTTGTATCTCCAGGGCCTAACATTGTTCTTAGCACATGGAAGGTGTTCAATAAATATTTGTTGACTAAATGAAAAGAAATATATTAGTAATTCTAATGGTACTCATCTGGTCTTCATCTTCTCAAAACAGAAAACAAGAAAAAAATGAGTTTCTCCTTAATTTTACCTTATAGTTTTTCCATATGTTGAAGCCTGATTCTTCAGTGATTGAAACCACTTTTCCTTGGCAAAGCCTGGAGGAGCCTGAGGGCCAGCTGTTTTCCACTTTAATCCTTTCTGAGGCCCATTTTTACCAAGGAAGTGACATCTTAAAGATGTGGAAGACCACAGCCTTACGACTCTCAGTTACAACTGTCAAAAACCCAACCCAATCTAGAAGAAGCCAAGAGTTGAATTTATAGACTCAACTAAAAACTACAGGGGTGACTTTAGACATGGCTAGATCCAGGGGTTCAAATGATGACATTGGTACTTGGCCTTGTTTGATCTCTAGCTCTTTCTTTAATGATGATTCTGTTTTCTGGCAAGTTCTTCTCTGTGATGGCAAGATGGCCACCAGCAGTTTCAGACTTATATCCTCAAGGCTTCAAACCAGGGGAGACAAAACATTTATTTTTATGATCTCTCTAGCCAAGTCCCAGTTTTAGCTCGGATTGGACCAACTTGGGTCATGTGTTCATCTCTTAACTAATTACTGTGGCTCCTGGAATAGAACACTTGGATTGTCCAGGCTTCATAAATGTGTTCTCCACCTTGCTTGCAAGGGTAGAGCCAGCCCCAGACAAAGTATAGGGCTGAGACTGAGATCCTGTTCCAGTGGACTGGGCAGGCAATAAATAACAAACTTCCATTACAACCAACCATATGGAAGGGTGCCTAGCAAGTCTAAAGCACCTTCTTTAAAAGGGTAGTTAGTGGATATGCGATCTCATCTTACTTAAAGTGTTTTCTTGTGTCACACTCCCAAAACCTCCTTCCAGCTCTAAGTAGTGATTTTCAAAACTTTTCACCTCTACCTCTAGCAACAAATAAAATTTAAACTGAGAAGTAACATACATATACACTGAAACAAATGTTTCACCAAACAAATTTACTTTTTATTACCTTAAAGGCACAGTTTCTATACTACTGTATTCCATTCTCTTCTATTTTTATTTATTCTGTTATATTCCTTCCTTTCTACTCTATTCCACTTTATTCTTATTTTTATTAGTTAGGGCAGTCCTTATACTTGTTAGGTGCTAAAACAAAACCCCCTAAATCTCAGTGGCTTAACAAAATAAAAGTATATTTCTTGTTCATGTCTTAGCACAGTGCAGATCAGCCAACTCCAGCTAGTAGCTTTCTTGCTTTTCCAGGCTTTTTCCGTGTTACAATGCCACCATCTTCAACACACACAAGATCATGGCAGAAAGAGCAGCAGGGAGGAAGGGAGAGAGAGAGAGAGAGAGAGAGAGAGAGAGAGAGAGACATAGATTCAGGGGATTCTCACTTTTGCCTGCACTCCATTGGCCAGAACCTAGTCACATGGCTCCAACCAAACTGCAAGGGCCACAGGGAAACCATCTGAGCACCCAGGATGAAGAAATGGGATTGATGGGCATCTAGGCAGTCTGCCACATTATTTTATTCTAGTTTGTTAAGAAAAATGAAATGCTGGTTCTGACGCACTTCATGGAATTCAGATCACCGTAATGGCTATAATGCATTAGTTGGAAAGACCTGGCCCTAGCAGCCTGCCTAAATTTTTCCACCTTGTGGACTCAGCCTTTTTTTGCTTCTGCCTTTCTGTTCTCAACTGTCATGGCACTTGACTTCTTTGTCTCTGGTGAGGATACCCTGACCACCTTCTCAACCACCTTCCTACCCACCCCCTAAAGCTTTACCTGAGAACCTTCTACCTTAAATCCCAAACTTCCTGAAGCAGTCTATGGCAGCCATGGCTCCTGTCCCCTGCCTTGTGCTGTCTTTTTCTATCTCTCTCATCCCATTTGTCTTTCTTACCCTGCCCAGCTCCAGGGCCTGTGGTGAGCAGGTTTTGCTTCCATTTCCTGTCCTGAGATGTTAAATGAAACCAGGTTCTGTGGGGCAGCTAATGGCCCCTCCAACTCTGGGGCTCTGCCCTGGGCTGGCTCCAGCATCTGTCTAGGTCAGGACTGAAGTAATTGAGCCAGCCAGGCATGTAATAAGATAGCTCTCTTACCCCTCCCTTTCTGCTACTATGGCGAGTGGCCATGGAATATAATTCTAGCAGCATCTTTATCTCTACACTAGGCCTCAGGGTTCATTATCTAAAAAGCATTGGCAGTTAGCACAGTAGCAAATCTGTTACCATAGAGGGGAGCTGTCCCTTTAAAATCAACTGGCAGGTAGAGGCCTGGATATTGGTCTCCCCAGTTAAAAGGCTTTCTGGCTCTAGAAGCATTACAGGCTTACTGCTGTTCGAGTAGATAAACAGTTTCACTCAATACTTAAATGACTTTTAGAATGTACTAGACATTCTTTGGTGTGCTTTATGATGTTAACTAATTTAAACCTCACAGAAACTCTACAGATGAGGCAACTGAGGCTCAGAGAGGGCAAGGATCTGCCCAAGGTCACACCAGTAAAAAAGGTAGAGCCAGGATTCAAACTTAGGCAGCCTGGCTATAGACACTACTTTATTGACCACTAAGTTATACTGTTCCTACAAGAATGATTGTTATTTTTATATGATATTTATATGCTGCTTACAGTTTTGAAATGTTTTCATGTGCTTTTCTGACCCTCCCAAGAACTCTGTAATATAGGTAATATGAGGAAGAGGAGGCTCCTGTTTTACTACTGAGAAAGTTGATGCTGCTTTAGAGCCAGCTTGAACCAGCTTCCCAGGGCCAGTTGTTAAACTTTCAGGAATTTTGCAAGTCAGTTGTAAACAATGGTCATGATTTAAAATGGAATGATAGAAAATTACAATTAAAAATCATATTCAAATAAAGGTGGTAAATCCTGAAAATTCATCACTTCCTAATTCTTTAACTATATTTTATTACTGTCCAGGCACTTGAGGTTATCTACACTATCCCTAATGCATGTCTGCACTGGAAACAATGAATGAGTATAACAGGGCTCCACTGAACAACTCTTCCCAACTTCCCAGTGATATCACATTAGTAACTTTAAGTCAGCCCCAGGGGTAGTATTTACACTGGGGAAATGAACGAGATCTATGAAGGGGTCCCCTCCCCTCCCCCAAGAGAGTCAGTTGTTAAATGCTTACCAGCATGCCCCTGTTCCCATGACTCTGACCCTCTCTGCTCCATACCTGTTTCAGGTGTGTGCATAATGTGACTTATTTACCTGCCCTTCTCCATATTGTATCTCCAAAGCCTAACATACTCTCCTTCCTCTCAGATTCTTCATCAAGACCCCAGCTCAGTCTCCTGTGTCTCTCCACTTCGCTGTCTTTGACTCCCATTTCCCAGAAGGACCCTCCCCAGCAGCCCACAGCTGCCCTCACTTGGCCTGAGTCTGCTGACATCCAGCCAATCCCATGGCTCTTATTCCTGCCAGGGCCAAGTGCTACCTTCATTCTTGCAACTTCCAAATATATAGACCCACCCATCGTCCTGTTTTCCCTTTCAGACACAGGAGTCAGTGAGGCCCGAAGATGTTCCTGCTCCAGACTTCTCTCCCACAGTCTAACTAGCGAGATGGGTAAGCGGATGGTTAGCTTCTCCACCTGTGTTCTCTGGAAGCTGGGTGCAGATCAAAGAATGGTCCTTCCCTAGTCTTAATGCAAAACACCCCTAACCATGCCAAATGCTCCTGCTTGGCAGCCTGGGCCCTGACTTATGGGTGTCCAAGGAAGGCAGGGATGTTAGTGAACCATCTGATGCCTAATAAACACAAAATATATGTTCATCTTTATACTCTCTGAAAAGCAATTAGATTTTTTAAAGTAAGGATTCCTTTTTATTCACTAGTTCCTTTACAGCCCAGCCCCATGGACTTGTGAGAATTCTAAAACATTACCATAATATATGACTTTATATAGGGATCATTACATGCTAGGTACTGTCCTAATTGCATGAATAATCTGAAGAGGTAGATATTATTATCACCTCCATTTGAATGATGAAAAACTGAGGCACAGAGAGGTTAAGTAATTTGCTCAAGGTCACACAGTTGACAAAGGTAAAACCACATCTTGAATTCAAACATATGGCTTCAGAGCCTATGTCCTGAGAGTTATGCCAGATGATCTTAAATCTAGCTGGCTTTCCTTATGGGCTTTGACAGGTTTCTGTTTACGCCTGGATAAAGAATTTAGCGCATTTTATTGTCATTGTCTACAAGTTTGTCTACACCTCTCCTGGTTCCTCACCTTGGAACTCCTTGAGGAAAGGAATCATGTCTTTTTGTTTTTATTTTTTTGTTTTTTGTCCAAGATCCAGGGCAGAATCTAGTATGTGCTAAATACTTGCCAAATATTAGTTAAAATAAATGATCACCTTGCTTTTAACATGAGAAAACTCATCACTTTCACCTGAGGCTCAGAGATTTGACAGAAACAGTAACAGACCGAGGCCAGGGGAGAACCCAGGTCTCATGGCCCCTAGTCTGGCACTTGTTCTGCCATGTTTCACTCTTCTTCTTTTTAGCTTGGAGAATTGGGGGTCCAGGCTATGGGGACCTAGACCAGGCTGGCACTGCCCACCCACCATATTGGAACATTAGTCTGTGACTTCTCCCAAAAAGAGTGTGCATGTCCCAAACCCACCCCCAGGAGAGATAGAAATGATGAATGGCCATCACCATGCTGATTACTCACTGTTGGTACAGGTGGGCACAGCTTGGGCAGGAGACCAGCCTTCAGTTTCACCTGATAAGGATGAAAATGTGCAGATGCCCAGAGCACCTAGGACTTAAAAAGGAAATCCAGAGACACCTCATTCACTCTTTATGTGAAACAGGATTATTGTGACCCAAATCCTATCAAGCAAAAGGCACAAAGATCCTAAATCATGAGTCCTCCCCATTACACACACACATCTAACATGAGCAGAGATCACCTGATCTTATCTACCTTTTCTTTAAGTCTTAGGTTTCAACTGGCTGTTTGCATCCTTACCCTTAGGTGTAGAGAAAAAACTCCTGTTTAACCAAAATGCAAATAGCCAGAAAAAGAAAAGGGAAGCCAGGTTCTGTATTATTTTACAAAGCACAAACAAATGACAAGTAAACAAGATAATACTGGGGATTTAAAAATTCAATTAACCTCCAGGACATCACAAGGTCCGCGTAATTCATAGGACCTATACAATGAAATGTTCATGATGTCACTAAGGTTCTGGCAAAGCTTAAAGTACCTTTGACAGATCAAAGAAAAAAATAAAACATTATTCCATTTAGGTGCAGTGTTATGGATAACTTGGCATTACAGTTCTTTGGAAATTATTAACTCTGTGGTACTGATGGTAACGATCCATTTTCTGGCATAATGAATTAGGCATTTCTCCATTGTCCCATAACTTGGCTTCATTCTGTTTATATACATCAATGGCAACTCTTTATTTTTTATATATACCTTTCAGTTTCACACACAAAATAAAAGCACACCCCATAGGCTGCCAGAGGAGAAAACACAAGCCTGGGAGCTGATATCACTCTGAGTAACCTATTTCTTACCTGAGACATGAAACCACATCAAGGCGAGGGACAATTTTTACATCTATGAACTGAGGGAAATTGCTACTCTTCATCCGGGAGCTCAGAAAACTTTGCTGAAAGGTGTCCATTTTTATCTAACACTTTCTCCTTCTGAAAGGCCCTTGTTTTTAAGGAATAATTCTTCCAACAAAGATTTGCCCATCAGGCATCCCACTCATGACTAGTTAATCTGTGAGAATGAGAAACAGCCTCTAAGTGGCTGATACACTTTAGCAGCACGAGAGAATCACAGCCTCTAATTTCTGAAACTCATGATTATCTTGTGACTGTGGGATTTTTAAACTGCAGTAACACCAATAGAAATGAGAAGAAAAGATAGAAAAATCAGCTAGTATGATATCTTCATTAGATTCCGTTCTAGTGTCCCTGTCTTTGTCTTGTTTTGTTTTGTTTGTTTGTTTTCTAATGAGAATCTGCCTCTAACAGTGCTAATCTGTCTTTAACATCATGGCATTCCCTTATATTATGCAGAACCATCTTCATGGCATTTAAAAGTGAAATATTTGTTTCAGAAATAAAAAGATAGGCAATAAAATGTAGCTGTAAACAGCCTTCATGGCTTTATTTTTCATAGATAAATACACAATAAGTTCAAAGTAGAATTGAATTCCTAAAGCAATACTCCGCTAATCTGTATTCGTGGGTCTCAAGCGTATTATCTGTAATTTACAACCAATTTAAATGGCATTAACAGTCTTCCCCTTCTGGGAATTTAAATTTGCATCCTACCATTGAATTAAACAGTGATTGCATATTTTCTATAGGGGACGGATTGCTCTTTGATGCTTGTTTTGAATAATGAAGCATCTATTCATGCACAGGGTGCAATGTGCTCCTTTGTCCTCAATGTAATTGAAGCAAAATGTGAGTTAAAGGGAATCCCCACCCCCCGCCACCCGCCTTAGCCAAAGGTTTGTTGATTGGTGTCTATTTTAATCTATTCAAAATTAAGAAAACAGTCATCTCTCACTGCACTCAAAAATCATTTATCCAAAAAGGCTCTGCATGAAGGGAGGTCAAGTTTTGCTTTATTTGAGCTTTTCAAAGATGAAACAGGATGTCAGAAAATATTGCAAACTAATCTTTTGGGGGAATGATATTGTGGAATAATTTGCAATTCTCCTCTAGGACCAAGATAATTAGAAGTATAGGATAGAGGGAGGGAGAATATAGCTTGTTTCCAAAGTGAGAAACTTAAATAACCTTGCTCTCCCACACCAAACTATTCTGAGGTGGGAAGGAAGGTTTCTTGCAAATCATAGAATCTGAATCCTTAGACACCCAGGCATGGCAAGTCCATGCAGGGTGCCATCAGTTTCACATAGTGTGTCAGACAACAATAATCCATTATAGCTCTCTTTGCCATTGAGGATAGAGCCTCATACTCAAGTGCTTTGGGCAGTTACTAGCAGTTGACGTGAGTTGGCACTAAAAGTGAAACCTATTTGCCATTTCAGTTAATCTACCTATCTCACTTCATAGAGATTCTAGAAACATGGACTGACTTTCCATGGCCTCAGAGGTGTCAGAGCTGGCCATTGGCAGAACCAGAACTAAGAACTTGCCATTACTGATTGCTCCATAATATCCTTTCCACTTACCACCACCAGCATGCTCCCCAGGCCTGTCGTGTGCATCATTATATCCCCAGAGCACAGAGCCTAATAGGTGCTCAATAACTACTTTTTTTTAAAAGTGAATGAATGAGTAACAGAGACACATACACATTGTTAAAAGATACATGTTATGGAAAAGAAGTTCCTCCTTTGCAAAAAAAATAATCCATTTGAACTGCCTGGACATAATTCGACAAAGTCCAAACAAAATTTTAGCATCTGTTTACCAAAGCCTTTATTTAGAGACAGGGAAAATCACATGTATAAATAATATCAACAAGAACAAAGGATTTAAGAGAAGAAAGTGTTTTCAAAGACCTTAAAGCCCTTGAAAATTATGTACTTTTTAAAGAGAAGTAAGCCTTTATTTCCTTGTTCCGCAAATAAAGCTGGCTGTGCTTGAAAATGTCTATTAATATACTAGTAGGACTAGTATGCAATTGCAAATCATTCTTCAGTAAAGAGGTGACTGAAGAACTCATTATTAAAAAAAAATTATGCTGAATTTGAAATAAAATCATATTGAAAGATTGAAGAATTCAGACTTTTCACAAATTGAAAGAGTGTTTTCTATTTATTACCTTGTATTAGGATTATGATATCTTTCCCTTAAAGAAGGAAAAGGCTAAGTGTTCCTGCCATTTGGCTAGAGCATACCAGAGTTCTTTAATATTAAATGTCAGCCCTTTTGCTTTACAGACCCATCTCCAGGATGTAAAATGATGGAAAATATGAAAGTTCAACTATCCCACATTCTTAACATATATTCCAGTGTTTCAGCCAGGGACAATTTTGCCCCTCAAAGGACATTTGGCAGTGTCTGAAGACATTTTTGGCTGTCACAGCTGGGGGGAAGGGGTGGTACTGACATCTATCAGTAGAGGTGGGCTGCTGAACATCCTGCAATGCACAGGCCAGAATGTCACTAGTGCCAAGGCTGAGAAACCTTTGTTTATCCTCTCCATCCTCAACTGTCCATATCAATTTAGCCCTATGCTTAATTTAGAATGTATTCATCTGTGGCAAATAGGACTTTTCACTGTGGTTATCAGAATATTTTATTTTTCTCTATTTTTATTAAGATATTCAGTTTCCTTATGCCAAAGGAAAGGCAGCTACTAGTTCCTTTTGTCTGCCTTCTGCCAGAACCACACTAAGGATGAGCTCAGGTTGCTCAATTCTGGGATTTTCAAGAGCACAGAGAAGGGTTTCAGGAGCTCTCTGGGGTCTCAGATACACTCTGCTAGAATACTTCACGTTTGACTTAATGAAGGTAGCAGGGAGCGTGAAGTGCCCACTACTGCATGAACCTGAGGATACCTTCCCTTTGAAGGTTTATAACCCAGGTGTATAGAAGGAAGAGAGGAATTTTGTTTTTCATTTTCATTTATTGTTGCTCTACTAATTCTAGTTCTACTGCTGACTTGCTTTGTGATCCTGGAAATTATGAGCAAATTGCTTACATTTTCTGCTTCTCAACTCTTCTATCAATTATGTGGCACTCATACTGTTCTACTGGAAGATAAAAGGGGAGAGAAAAAGCCAAGATATTTCAAGTGCTAACAGGCAGAGGGGGTGATACTTCTAACTCCATAGGGAAGCGACTGCGTCCTGTTTACCCTGTGGTTTCAGAACCCAGCTGGTTCTGTGCTCAACACAAAACAGGTGCTTAATGTATATGCATTGGTGATACTTTGGAAACTATTTGGCAGGATCTACTGATGCTAAACAGTGATCTAGTAATTACACTTCAAGATGTATACTCAAAAGAAATGGGTGCCCATGTCCTGCAAAGCTTGTACAAGTACAAGCTTTATTAATAATAGGCAAAAAGTACAAAGAACTCACATGTCCATCAACAGGAGAATAGGTAAGTAAATAGTGTTTATACAATGGAACGATATAGTGCAATTAAAAAATTCAAGTATTGCACATAAAACTCTCAGCAGAGTGCCTGATAGTAAGGGATGCTTAGTAATGATAACGACAGTGGCAACAATCATAATTACTAGGCACTTACTATGCGCCAGGTGCTTTTGGAGGTTTACACATACTAATTCATTTCACCCTCAGAACAACACTGTGAGGAAGTTTCTATTTCTATTACTCTTTTAAAGAAGAGCATTGTGAAGCACAGAGAGGTTAAGTAAAATTTTGTTGAACTAATCTGAAATACAGCTGTACTCTGACTTTTTTAAAAAGTACTATCTACTATAAAGCAATATTGCAATTAGAAAGCAATGGTCTCTCTTGTATTTAGTATGGACATAGCTTTCCTTCCCTTTGTTTATTTAGTGCTTTGTTCGAGATCTTTTGATCTTGTACCATTTGACTAATACTATTTTTCAAAATCCCAAGCCCATGTAGATGTTGCTCTTGTGATTAAGGGCCACCCCTTGAAATTTTTCAGTTAATGGTTGAAACCTGAGGAGGCATTTTGCCTTTGATTTACCTTGCCTGCCCAGGGACAGAGCCATCTCTGGTCTCCTGGAGGGTAGTCAGTCGATGAAAACCTGAGGGGGCAGTTTTGAGGCAGGTGATGGGGGATGCTTGGGGACCACAGCTTCCCTCTCAGATAATGAAGACCACACCCCTGGGGGACCCAGGGCACCAAAGGCATGATGGAAAGGGCTACTCCTCCCACTAGGCAGTTTCAAGATCTCTGCAGTTAATATGGTGTCCACACTTTACAGTCAGTCCACAGAAATATCATTCAGGCTGTCATATGATTTGTAGTGCCCCAAGCGTTTATCTCTTTTGGTGTTGAGGAAATTGGAGTGGGGTGGAGAGTCATCAGAGTAATGAGCACTGAGGCTATGTCTCAATTGTCCACACCAAATGCTTCTGCACATTAATTTAGATTCACAAAAATTTCTCCATTATGAAAGAAAATATATACAGGTGACAAAGAAATGTTCACTCTCTCATCACCATGCCCCACCCCACCCCCAGCCCTGTCATACATATTGGAAAAAGCTGCCATTGATAATGACAAATTCGTGTGTGCCTGCGCGCATGGAGAGTTGCAATCACATCCTAGCTGCAAGTTTATTTATGGTTCGCTCAAGGTTTCTTCCCTACCCCCATCCCTGCTTCCCCAGTCGCAGAGTTGTGAGCCGGCAGGGATGGGGCTATTAAATCCCCTCATCTGCAGCTCATCTCTGCTCTCAGCAGCAGCTGCTGCCTCCTCTCTGCAGAGCTGCCCTGGTAAACGTCTCACTTGGGGAGTGGGAGTTCCTGCCCAGGTGATGGATAGTTTGAGCCCTGCTTTCTTGGGGACTATTCTGGACACTGGTTTAGAGTAGTTCAAAAATTCAGGAAAGTCAGTGCTTTTAACTGGATTTCACAGCTTATGTTCTGTGGGGTCCAAAAGAAAATAAATGGCCTGAAAAAATTTTAAAAATTGACTTGAGAGCAGAAGCTCGTGTCTTGGTCTTAGAATTCTTGAAACATTGAATAAAATTTCCCTTTCTTAAAGGAAGCCCTCTAGGACGTTTTAAATTAAAAATAATATTTGATGTAAGTATAAGTTCTCTTAATTGACTTTTAAAATTATACCAGTAGTAAAGGGTTGCTGTAAAACTTATAAAATAGAGAAGTAAAAAGTAAGAAATTAAAATAACACTCAAAGAACCAAAATTTGTCATACAACCTTCCAGTTGTCCCCCATGTACATGTGTTTTTTATAATTATTTATTTAATGGAATACTAATGCACTTAGTGATTTTGTAACCTGCTTTTATTCCCATTAAATAGCATCTCTTGAGCACCTTTCAGGTTAATAAAGATGCTTGCATGCTGTTATTGAATACAGTTCCCTAGTATTCCATTGTGTGATGTACTAGAATTAATTTAAGCAATCCCCTTTTATAAGAGTCTCATGCCCTGTGGACTGAGCTAGCCAGGAAACCCAAGCAATTGCCTTTTGTAGACATGTTTCTGAAACTGGTTGTTTCCCACTATCCATTGTCATAAATAAAACTGTGATGAATAATGATGTAGGCAAATCTTGGTTTATATTCATGTATGTTCTCTTAGAAAAATTTGCTAGATATCCCATTGATAGGGCAATGGGCATTTTTAAGGCTTTTGATATGTATTACTAAATGGCCTCCAGAAAGACAGCACTGGCCCATTCATTTATCAGGACTGTATGAGAGTGACCTACCCCACAAACACAGTGGGGTTTGTTTAAACAACATTTTAAAAGCCTGTGACTAACTTCCTTTGGATTGCTTTTAGTCTCATTCTTTAATGTCCTTGGCTTCTCTCTGTTCTCTACCCACTGCTCTGGTACTGTCAGAAAGCCATGAGATGGGGTAGAACCCCAAGCAGAACCCATTAAAGGAACTGGTTTTGGCAAGCTCTCAAGGAATTTCAGTTTCATGCTGAAATAAGACAACACAAAGAGCTACCCATTCATTCTGTGCAAGAGGATGTTTACATTACATTTTATAACAGTCATAAATGAAAATGGCATTAATCTGCCAAGTTGTTGATTTTAAAAGAGATAAAGGGAGGAGGAGGTGGTTGACCTACCAGAGAAAGCTGTGTCTGCCAGAGCTTTGTTGTGAGTATGATTTTAAATAGCAGGGCAAAGGTGAAGAAGCCGGCTCAACATCTCTGTCTCCATGGCAACAGCATCTCTGCTCTGAGGCTCTGACACAACGGCGGGGACGGAAATACATACACTCCTCGTGCACAATTACACTGCAAGTTAGGAGTTTCTTTTTATTCCATGTATACGCTCAATTGAAAAATACATGCAAGGACAGAAAAAGAGCAAATCATGCACAACTAGAGGAGAGTCTTTAAAATTACTAAGCAAAGAAAATGAACATCCAAAGAGCTTGGTGAAGTCTGCAGCCTACACTTACCATGTACAGAGAGATTGAAAATATTTCTTGTGTGAGTAGAAAAAATATCTATGTGCACACATAAGTGTGAGTATTAACTTTTTAAAATGTCCTTTCCCTAAATTTTTAATACAGGTCAGTCTTGCTTTCAGCACATCCACTTAGCTCAGGTTATGATTTAACCAATTAAAGCAACCCTAAAGCAACCACCCAATTTACATAGCTGGAAGCTCCTCATATGCTAAACCTAACACAACTTCAAAGAAACTGCATAGCCTTGAGTTGTGCAGGGGATAACTGGCCCCCTTTAAGGTCAGTTAAAACCTACAAGTGGTCAGTAATGCTTCCTTGAATCTTCTTGATGTCTACCTTTGTCTTTATTTTTAAAGGAACTTGAAAATAAAGAAGTACAAAATTGTAATTATAAACTATCAGGTTCTTTCTGAGCTGGCACTTCTGCTAGCAAGTGAATAATGTTCAAGAAACCTGGAGTGATGATGTAACTATTAAAGCTACCTAACATTAGGTCTTAGAGAATGTACCTCAATAAATGTCAAGCAAATGAATGAATGAAAACTACCAAGGGAATGAGCAATAGACATGTGGTAGGTTCCCTATAAATGCCAAGACCATTTAGTTCAGTGGATCTCAACCAGGGACAGTTTTTCTTCCCAGGGGACATTTGGCAATGTCTGGAGATGTTTTCATTTATCACAACTGGGAAGGAGGAGCTACTGATATCTAGTGGGTGGAGGCCAGGGATACTGATGAACATCTTATAATACACAGGACAGTCCCCACAACAAAGAACAATCCAACACAAAATGTCAATAGTGCCAAGGTTGAGAACCTCTGGACTAGTCTGATTGTCTATGTGATTACTTTTAATTCAGAGGGTTCTGTGGGTAGATTAAATGGTTTCAGATTCTGTGTTCTGTATAAAGGCAAATTTCTCCTTGAATTGAGGGTTAGTATTTTGTTCATTGCTTTTATATCACATGACTTCCCCCTTACTTACATAATATGTTCTATTTTATTTTATGCAAACACTTGAAAGTAAAAAACAATAAATAGAAAGTGAGAGGTGAAGCATTAACAATAAAAGCACAGGATTCATTCTTTCAAAGAGAGCATCTGCAAAGTGGCTGGCACATAGGAGTGCTCAATAAACATTACCTATTGTTACTTTCCCTACATTTTTTCAGCATGAAAAAAAATATGTATACAAAATAGTGTATTGTCTGTTCACTGTTGAAATAATAATAAAGAAAAACACTTAAGTATGCACCACCCAACACCTTGAAAACCCCTATATTTCTCCCCCTGAAAGTATTCTATCCTTCACCTTAGAAAACCATTATTCTAGTCTTGTTAATCACTTCCTTGATATAGATTTATGGATATATAAATTATTTGGCTTCCCTTGTCCTTGAACTTTATATAAATAGAATCATACTGTACATATATTTGTGAATTGTTTATTTCACTCAATACTATGCTTTTTATCTTTTTCCATGTTCACATGTATAGCTATAGTTTATCTATTTTCACTATTGTATATATAGTGTTCTCCTGTATGGTTATATCACAATTTATTTATCCATTTTACTGATGCTGGACATTTGCTTTTTCAATTTTTGCTTATTATAAATAAGGGTGCTATATACACCATTGTTGTATATTTACCCTGTGGCACATGCACAAGGGTTTCTTAGAGTGGAATTACCAGGCTGAATGTTTCTGCATGTGAACTTTTACTAAGTAATGCCAATTTCTTTTCCAGAGTTTTGTTGTACCAATTTGCACACTTACCAACAGTGTGCAAGTATAACTATTGCTCCAAGATACAGAAACAGTTAAGAACTGTTACAGTCACATTTTAATCTTGCCATTTTGATGGGCATAAAATGGTATCTCATTGTGGGATTAATAATTAATATTAATATATATCCTAAATGAAACAATATTTATCTTCAAGTAATACTCTTGAGAAATGTTCATATCTTTATTTCAAGGTAGAAGCACAATGTAAAGATGTGTCAGAATCCTCACCCATTTCAGATGAGAAAATGTTGTGCAGTTGGGCAGTCATGTTTACATCCAATGGAGCTGTACAGAGGAGCTCAAATGGAAGAACATGGGGAGGTATGCAGTGTGTCTGGCAATAACCCTATTGCTATGGAAGAAGGAGACAATAGATTTTGGTGACCAGCTATTAACCTTCACCACAATAACCTTCTAGATTTTATCTAGACTTTCCCATGAGGTATGTGAAAATCTGGATCCTCGCAGACACAGATGCCCAGGGTGAGTTTGTGTAAGTAAAGGGAAAGGTGTCCTTGTCCCATTCTGCTAGTTCTGTGTGGTGGGAAGCATCTAGAAACACCTCCCTTGAGGCTTATTGGGTGAATATTTATTCCCTATGCTGTGGTCCCAGGGACAGTAAGAAATGTAGCTTTTGACACAAGACTCAATTATCCTCACTAAGTGTCAGGTCTGCATAGCTCATGAGGGAAATCAGAATGCCACACTGCTGTTGTGAATATAGGAAACCTCAGTAATGAACTAATGCCACATAAGAATAGTAGAGATGAATAGTTGCAGGCTGCCCATAAGACAGTGTAACATAACTAAGATGGTATATGTTATAGTGCAACAGGTTCTACCATCCCCAAGGGAAACTCGAACCTGGAGCTATTATTTACATAAGTATAAGGTAACTTCTGATATGTTCCATAGTCAAGTCGGAGCTTCTCTGAAATAGTCCATACACTGCCTAGGCAACACTTTGATTCGGCCAGACTGTCTTATGTCACTGTACTGAATGGCTTGGTACAGTAAACAGGTTTCTAGGAACATCAACCTGTCAAGGATTACTGTGGGAGTTAGAGAAAGTTCAGAATCTTCTTAGGCTTTACATAGCCATTTGCAAAGTGAAGATGATATCATTTGTGCTGAATAAGAAGCAGTTTGGCATATCAGAAAGAAGATGGGCTCTGAGACCAAATGGCCTGGGTACAAACCGTAGAAACATGGGAGGATGGCAGAACCTCCTTGAAAATGGGGATAATTATACCAGCCTTACAATAGATGAGTGGAGGATTACATCACAATGGTGAAAACATATACCCTGTGTCTGATTCATTATAGATACTCAGCTAATCATTGGTGCCTTGTGCCTTGTTCCTATGAATGTTTTGTTTGGGGAGAGCTTAGGTATGCCATTGCTGTAGCTGAACCAGAGTAATAAGAAGTTATTGAAACCTGTAGCATAATGAAAGATGTATTTAGAGCAGCAAGGGATTAACTATGACAATAATACCCTGCATATTGGAATTAAGCCCCAAATAATGAGGGGGAAAAAGAGAGAATTTGGGTTACATTTTTAAAAGACTTGCCTATAAGGAGGAAGCATATATTTTTTCACACCCCACCCCTAGTGCAAGCTATTTTCCTCAAGGACTTAGACAAGGAGGATAAAGCTGAGGTTCTTTGAAATAAAAGCTGGAGCTCTTCCTGCTCCTTTTCTTAAACCAAGTCTAATAGTTGGGCTTCATCTCAGAAACTTCATGAACTGCAATTGTAATTTCAAGAATCACTATACCAAGAACCCTTGAAACCACTAATAGAGAGAAATTTGGGTCTTTTCGTACATCCTGCTATTTCCTTTCAAATCATTAAAGCTCCTTATAGGAATGGCAAACAGTTGCTTTGATTCTGGTTGCAATGGCCCTGGACCAAAACACTCCTGTGTATGCAGTCTGGCCAGAAATACTCGGTCATACGAGAAAAGAATTTTCCCCCAACAAGCTCTTTAAGCCGCCTATGCTGGACCTGATTAATTTAGGAGAGCAGAGTCCAGGAAAATGCTTTTCATTCCAGTTAAGCTCTTTCTGGCTCTGTCGCTTTTCATTCCTCAATTCAAGGAGTCTGAAGATGTACTTTCTAAAACATTTTAGTCTCTATTATACAGGAGAGGAATGTGCAGTCCCACAAAAAGAATGCAGAATGATTCCATCTAGATGTCTTTTGACTCAGGAGATTTGTATCTTGCAGTGTCTTCAGAAGGTGAAGACAATTTTGATTTCTGTGGCATTGGAAAAGAATGGAGCAAACAGCCATGAGTGCTGGGAAATTGGAATAACGACAATGACAGCAACAATGACCAAGAAACCTGTCTGGGGCAACACGTTTTTCAGTCTGTGTATTTCTCCAAGACTAACCACCCCCTTAGTCACCCAGTTTGAGTAGTAATATGTCCTTGGTGCTGAGCAAAGCAGGTTGATTTAATCTATTCTGCTCTCTGTGTTCCTCTGGTGGGGAGGGCAAGACTGTAAAATGATGTGGGGACAGTAAATTTTTGTTATTTATTGGCAGGACTTTCTATGGCCTTTGCTAAAAGCTCTCATTGGGAGAAGCCAGCAGCAAGGAGGAAAGTATTTCTTTAGCATAGTTGTCATTTTTCAGTGAATGGAATGTAGTTAAAAAGGTCATAAATGCTGCCTATATCTATTCACAGAGTAGTATCTCCACAAGTGCCAATATTTCATATTGAAGTTAAAATCAATTAATTCTTTAAAATTTCTTATTTTCTTGTAAGTGGCTAAAATGGGGCTACCTCTCGGGGCTGTATTAATTGTATTACCTGCAATCTTTAAGGGCTCATTTAAAAATTAACACCCTGAGGATCACAAGTGGCAACACGTGCTTCCCAAATTATTGAAAGCTGGTTTCATATCTGGCTGTAAAAATACAAATCAACCTCTTTTTCTCTGTGTTGCCTCAGAGAGCAGCTCCTTATGATATAAAAAATATCATGGCTAGCTGGTTTACAGCATCCACTATAAATACAGGGGTATTTTATTCATCTGAAGAAAACTAGGAATTGGATCAAGACAGGTTAGAAGGAAAAGCAGGAGTTTAGATTTTAGTGAGTGTCACAAAACACACCCCAGATGGAGGATTTGAGCCCTGGCCTGCTTTACTGGCAGAATCCCATCTTCCTCTCCAAAAGTCCCCCAATCCCAACATGTGGGATTCCCCAGGACTACCATCTTCCCTAAAGCATTGATCTTCTCCAATAGATATCAAGCTAGTACGGAAAGGAAGAGCCATTGTTGTGTATAAAATAATTGAAATCATGGAAATTTATATACAATCTAATTATTGATAGGTACCTGAAGTGTTATGTAGTGCAAATACCCTTGATGTTGGGAAGCCTCACATCAAAATTCCCAAAACAAGGTGAACTGCTAATGTCAGTGTCAGAAAAGTCACTGTATTACAAGGTGAGCCATTTCTTTTCAGGACATTAGACTATTTGTATATGAGGCTAAACTTTGATTGCTTGTAACTTTACTGCATTGACTCTAGTCCCGATTTCTCCAGCTCCATATATTTAATGACTTATTTATTAATATATACCACTTGACTCCATAGAGAATTTAAGGCAGCTTACAACAAAGAACATACACATGGTATCCAAAGAGAAAAAAAGGAACAGTTGAGAGAATTCGGTAAAGAGAAGATGATGGTTTGAAAATCATGTACCCAGCAGCCCTATTCAAACCCAAAATGTCTTTCATCGGGTCTTTTAGAGTTGTTGGAGGTGGCTTCCAATGTGGTTCTGTGCCTCCTAATAATCAGAGAAAAGAGACATGGGAACACAGGCTCCATGAAAGCAGGGATATGTGACCATTTTGTTCCCTACTGTGTCCCCATCACCTAGACTCATGCCTGGAGCCCTGCAGGTGCTTAATCAGTATGTGTTGAGTGAATGTTGAGTGAAAGAGGAAAATGCATTCAACTATGAGATTCAGGGTGTTGGTAAGATCAGAAAGAATGAATTGTTCACAAGAAGAAATTCCTGGAAATAAAAGTTCTGAAGAAGTTCCCCTGAGTCCTCAAATAGAGAACAGAATGTAATGTAGTGGATGACTTCCTTGACAATTTCCCTACAATGGGTCAAAGAAAGAATTTTCTCCACCGGTTTTTATAATGACACTCAGTAAAGGCAGAAAGTATAAGGTTCAGTAAAAATGAATTCTACAAGAGGAAAAATAATGAAATACAAGTAAGTCTAAAAAACTTTTAACCCCAAGCTTTTCAGAGGTACATGTGTATACCCCTGGGGGCTTATGTCTGTGGGAGATAGAGATTAAATACAGATTAAAAATGGCACATCACCTTGGGTGCTGAATTTACAGGAAAATGAAGTTGGAGGAAGAGAAGGTAAGTAAAGAGACTAGTTCATAATTGAAACCCTTGCTACTCCAGCAGCTTTGGCATCACTTAGGGCTTGTTAGAAATTCAGAATCTGTCTCTCACCCAGACCTACTCAATTGGAACCTGCATGTTAACAAGATCCCCAGGTGATTCATATACAAAAAATTTGAGAAGTGCCTCTATAATTCATTATTTTTTATATTCGGAGAGCTTTGGATCATTTATAGGGTAAAATGTAAGATTTGCATAACTTTTCAAGATAATATGAAAAACTTCAGAGAAATGTCTCACTAGTGACTGGCAGTTTGGCGCTACACCTCTGAGTGGTACAGAGGCTGGGATGGGAGGGTGTGAGAAGCATTGCTCTGATTTGCTGAAAAAGGCTAAATTCAAGTACTTGTATTTAAAAAAAGCTCTGAAGTCTTCATTCTCCCCACACTTTGAGTTTTTCTTTTCAATTGAATATAACACCCGCTCTGTCTTTAATCATCTTCATATCAGAGGGTTACTGATAGTGGTGTCCTGACAAAGCCAATCTTTGGAAAACAAAAAATACTGATTTATAGCAGTTATCCATTACCACAATGTAAATATTCCCAGCATGGCCCATTTTAAGCTACTGAGGACTTAACGACCAGCTCACAAAATTCTTGAATATTTACCAAGTTCTAGCAAGTAAGTACCAGCTGGCTCCAGCATACCATTAGTTCCAGACCCTTTTCCACCCTGGCTGCCTGTCTCAGATCCATTGCAGTTTGTCAACCTGCCATGATCTGAGTACAGTAACCCAGACATAGTCTGGCAGGTACCAAGTACAATGGAATTAGCCTTCCCATTATACTATAATTAAGGTAGTCAAAGATCATATTCAATACTTGGCAGCCATGAATGTTTTTGGCTCAAGATGAGTTTATAATAAATTAAAGATCCTAAGACTCCTCCTACCACCACTATACTAATGTTGGTCCATGTCTCTTTCACACTGTTAATCTTGTTCATTTTAACCCTTCATTCTAGCTTATGGAAAGCCGTCTGATTTCTGAGTATGCCATAGTCTTTGGAATCTATTTGTCTCTATTCTGAATCTTCTATACATTTGGTGAGATTTACTCTTAAGTGTTTATTAGAGTATTTAATAAAAAATTAGAATAGGACAAGGTTAAGAGAAAGGCCCTTACAACAGTATTGAAGATCTAACTCAAAGCTGGCATTCAAGACCAGACATGATAGCTTGCTGAGATCCTGATATACTATGTGTAAGGCATTCTTCTTATTGCCAGTTTTAGTTAACACTATCCAGAAAAGGGGAAGGGAGATTGAGTTTGTTTTTAGAAGGATTTCTTAATAATCATCAATTTTCATTTTAAGTGCTTCCAAATGAACTGTTTAATAATACACATAATTTCCAAGGACCAATGCCCAACTCAATTAATTGATACTATGGTGTTTTACTCATAATTGGAAGGTTTCACCAATGCAGAAAACCAAGCAACCTGGGAAGGGCTGGTCCCTGGAATTAGACTCAGTTGCTGGGATGGATGGGCAGTTGAGGGCAATTTGAGTAATGGGAGGAAGTTCTGACCAACAGGTGGAATATGATGTGTGGAGAGTATAATTCCACACAATGATTTCACAAAAGCAATTGGTATCATGGAGGTCTCTCAAGAGGTAACAGAGAATAGAATTGGCAAGTGAGTAGAGCTAAGGAGAAGTTTCTGCACAGTGACCTGAGGAGACTGGGGTATCACGGTCTTCTGTCTGCAAGTTTCAAACTGGGATCCAAGACCAGACTCTAATACCTAAATGAGAGATAGATAATGCAAGGAAGGATCCAGGGCCCAGAACTGAGGCACAAAGTCAGGGTGGGGATGGTAACCAATAGGATATGATGCTGGACTATCAAAGCAGTGAACTAGGACCTCTCTTAATGAGGTCACTTCTTGCCCCAAAACCTGGCTTAGGTTGAACTTTCAAGGGAATATCAAATGATTCCCAGTCACAGGGAGCAAGAGTATGAGAGGGCAGGGAATTAGACACATACTGACATGTTTAATCTGTGAGCAGCACAATACAATGCCATTGAAGAATTAGACTCCAGAGTCAGACTCCCCAACTCAAATCCTGATTCTGCCATCTACTAGCAATACCATATTTTGCCGTGTATATTGTCTTCCTGTATATAATGTGCACTCATGTTTTTGGCCCAAACTTTCAGGGAAAAAAATCTTTCATTTTAACTTTTTAATTCAAAGTTATATTTGTTTATATTTAGGTACTTGTTTTTTGTATTGTAAAGGAATTTTAGCATTTAATTTTTAACATACTGTGGTACAAGAAATTTAATGTAACAAATAATTACAAAACACAAGAACAGATACAAGGTACAAGAAATTTTTGCATAAATTTTTATATAAAAGACAAAACAAACAAACAAAACCGATGATCATATTCCAGGGTATTTTTTGCATACAGATATCATTATTGATTTCTAGAGTTACACTTTTATTGTTAGACTTAATTGAGTTGACATTGACAAAAATTACATAGGTTCCAGGTGTACAATTCTACAGTGCATCGTCTGTGTGTAGAGTTACACTTTTAACTCATAAATATTAATAAAAGAATTAAAAACATTTATATGTTGGGGACGAGTGGGTTAGGGAGGGGAGAAAGGGGAGGGGGTGGGAGAGGAGGGGGGGAAGCTAAATAGAAGGTGATGGAAGGAGAAGTCACATTAGGTGGTGAACTTATTATACATCAAGTTGACAATGCACTGTAGAATTATATGCCTGAAACCTATGTAATCCTTGCTAACAGATGTCACCCCAATAAGTCTAACAATAAAAATGAATTAAAAAAAAATTAGTACTACCCATGTATAATACACATCCTTATTTTTCCCTCATAATTTGGGCAAAACAGTATGCATTACACACAGCAAAATATGGTTTATCTTGGGCAGATTATGTAACCTATCTGTCTCAGTTTCCTCATCTAAAAAATGAAGATAGTATTTGTACCTATCTCATTAGGCTGTTGTGAAGACTCAATGAATCAGCATACGTAAATGGCTCAGAACTAGTGTCTAGCACCTAGTAAGTGCTATGTACATGTCTGCTACTAGTATCATTTGCCTTTTCCAGTTGGAAAATCTGGATCTGTGCTAACCCTCTGGCATTTCTTCCCTTGCTGATCATTTTCCTGGTAACCAGTAGCTGTTCTGTTATCTCATCTGCATGTTCTTTCAATGACCCCAGGTATAATTTGTCCAGGCTTAGAGATTTTTTAACTCATTAAAAACATACAGGAGCTTTTAAAATACTGTTTACTACCTATTCACTTCCTTCTTACCCTGGCACGGGTCCTGTATGAGATCACTGCTAAAGACTCACTCACATAAGACTTTGTCTTTGCTGCTCCTGTTCCTGTCATAAATTGTTTTCTTGAGGAAAATTGCAGAGACAAATTAGAGATTTGGGGGAGATAGTCAATAAGATTTCAGGCCAAAATTCTCTCTTGAGGTAGTGGAAAGTGGCCTTGATCGGTAATTAGAAGATCTGGTTTTGAGTCATGTTTTCTGACACAGCGGTTTGATCGTGGCAAGTAGCTTAACCTTTCTGGTTCGTGAGTCTTTATTTGCCAGGGAGAGGGTCTTGGAGAAGATATTCTGCATGTCTGCTCTGTCCACTGTGATAGTCACTCACCATGTGGGGCTACTAGACACTTAAAATATGGCAAGTCCAATTGAGATGTGCTGAAAGTGTACAATACATACCACATTTTGAAGACTTAGTACCAAAAAGAATATACAATATCTAATTAATATTTTTATTGCTCATATGTTAAAATGAGAATATCTTGGATATATTGTGTTAAATATGTTGATACAATTAGATTCACCTGTTTCTTTTCATTTTTTTGATGTGAAAAGAAACTGGTAAACTTTAAGTTATTCGTGTGGCTCATATTACACTTCCATTGCAGTGCTGTTCTATGATCCCTCTCTGCTCCAACCATATATTATTCTATAATAGTATGATTACTTGTCATGCATTGGTGGTATTTTCCAAAATCCGAGATGACAGTCAATGGGATGAGCCATGGACAGCACAATTTCTAGTGGTATTCTTGGCTGATTTCCCTCATTTTTGCTAACCTCAGCTGCTAAGAATGCCTCAGTTCCTAAAGGTGAATTACTAAGCACTATGTAGTAAAATCACTATTGCCTTAACACTGCACAGCAATGTCAGCTGTCCATTACTATAACTCATTCCTGCCCTAACTTTTAAAAGAATGTACCAAAGGTATTTATAACTTAAATTATCAGGCATTATTTAAATTAGCTTAAAAATACCTTACAGTTTACAAAGTCTGGCAATTAAGTTCGCAAACTCATCCCAGAAAAAGTGCTACATACCTCATTGCTGAATATCACTATGGTCACCTTTGAAGTACTCCCCTTGGGAAGCTATGCACTGATGCCAGCACTTAGTCCACCCTTCAAAGCAATTTTGGAACTCTTTATTCCGGAATGACCATCAGAGTCGTCATCATATTACCCTTGATGTGCTGAATGTCATCAAAATGTCTTCCTTTCAATATTTCCTTTACCTTCAGGTAAAGGAAAAAGTCATTGGGGACAGATCAGGTGAGTAGGGAGGGTGTTCCTATACAGTTATTTGTTTACTGGCTAAAAATTCCATCGCAGGCAGTGGTGTGTGTGTTAGTGCATTGTTGTGATGCAAGAGCCATGAATTGTCAGCGAAAAGTTCAGGTCATTTTCGTCTTTTTCATGCGGCCTTTTTAGCACTTCCAAATAGTAAAGTTGGTTAGCTGTTTGCCCAGTTGGTACAAATTCATAATGAATAATCCCTCTGATATAAAAGCATTTTTGCAACATCATTTTGACTCTCGATTTGTACTGATTAAACATTTCTGGTCATGGAGAATTGGCTGACTTCAATTGTGCACTTTGATGGTTTGTTTCAGGGTCACACTGGTACACCCATGTTTCATCACCAGTGATAACCCGGCTCAAAACACCGCCTTGCCTCTCCAAAAGGTCTTGGCAAACTTCGACTCTCCTTTGCTTTTGTTCTTCAATGAGCTCCTTTGGGACCATTTTTGCACACATCTTTCTCATGCCAAGATTTTCAGTTGAGGTCTTCCTGTTTGTCTATGGATGTTTACTTGGTGTGCCGTGCTTCTCACAGTCAGGCAGCAATTCTGACACACAATTCCAGGAATTTTTGCAATGTTTTCTTCAGTTCTGTTCATTCCTGGCTGCCCTGAGCCTTCTTCATCAGTGACACTTTCTCTCCCCTCAGAAAAACGTTTAATCCATTTGTACACTGCCGTTTTCTTCATGGCATTATCCCCATAAACTTGGACTAACATGTCCTTGATTTCACTTCCACTCTTGTCAAGTTTAACAAGAAGTTTGTTTGCTCATTGTTCTAATTCAAGCTCTGACATTCTTGTGATGGCATACAAAAACACACAACGATAATGAACAGCACTCAGCAAGACGCAGTCACACGTCGACATGAACACAGCTGTGAGACACAGATACACCATATGAGAAATCCCATATTCAACTTACATGCCTATGAAACCTTACCAAGTTGTTTGTGGCATGGTGACAAGTTCAGCAACTTAATTGTCAGGCTCAGTATGTTCTGACTTTCATTCTGGAGCACCTATATGAGGATGAAATTTTTGAACTTTGATCTCTGGAGGCTGTAAGTATTATAATGGTTCTAAAAATGGGTAGAGACAACTTATTTTTAATGACACTTGACAAACACCTTAGTTCCTCTTCCAGATAATCTTACTGAGCTAAGGTCAATTTAGAGCTAAAAGGAGTGATTAGATTTCTTCACAAAGAAATTCCTGCAAAAACCAGGAAGGAAATAAGTGGAGGAGATCATTAACATCAAGCTAATTAACAACCAGAGTGAGAATGAAAGCAAAGAGGACAAAAGCAAGTAAATGAGAGAGGACAAGAAAGAAACTACATTTTAAAAAGCAAGTAAAAAGTTCAAATTAGAATTAAAAAAATACTCAAAATAATTAAAAACAAGATAACAGGCCCCAAATGGAGTCACTTATGCTAAGCCGCACGTCACCAAATGGAGACTTAAGTTCATGACCGTTTCAGTTCTCCAAGAAATGGAATCTTAGACCAGTCAATCAGGAATCACCTGATCAGCACTAGCGAGGTCATCTGCCTGGTAGACCCCTGTCATCTCCTAAACCAGCGGTTCTCAACCTGTGGGTCATGACCCCTTTGGGGGTCGAATGACCCTTTCACAGGGGTCGCCTAAGACCATGGGAAAACACATATCAGATATTTACATGACAATTCATAACAGTAGCAACATGATAGTTATGAAGTAGCAATGAAAATAATTTTATGGGGGTCACCACACCATGAGGGACTGTATTAAAGGGTCGCGGCATGAGGAAGGTTGAGAACCACTGTCTAAACTAAGGGAAAATGACCTTGCCACACCCAACTTCCTTTTTGCCCAGTCTAACCTCCTTGTGCCTGCCCACTTCTGCCTATAAAAGTCTTTCATTTCTTACAGCTCCTCAGAGCTGTTTTCTATCTGCTAGATTGGATGCTGCCCAATCTAGCTTTAATTCATGAATCATTAAAGAAAGCCAATCAGATATTTAAAATTTACTCAGAAGACTTGTTTTTTAACAATCTGAATTCTCAGAGGGCTAATTCAATGCCTATGATTTATAGTCCCAAATAAATAATATGTTAAAATGAGAAATCCCATATTCAACTTACATGCCTAATGTCACAAGACCTGAGACTTTGGGTTTATTATCAACATTACAGATATCAAATCAAGATGTTTACTTTCTGACACTTGAGAATAAATGCTTTTTCCTTAACTTACTTTATTAAGTTCATTGCCAAAACTTTTTAGCTCCTGACCATAGTAAATAAAATGGGACTATATTACAAGGAAACAACATTTCTGAGAAGAAAGAAATAAAAAGAATACATATATGAGCACATACACACACATACACACATACACGCGTGCACACACACACACACACACACACACACACAAACTTAAAAAATAACCTAGGCATTAAAAATACTCTACAATGAATCTATAAGTTTCTATTAAATCACCATCTTGACAACCAAAATTTATGAATGTAAATGTGTAACAGACATTACATACTATTTTGGAATATATTCACTCCTGTAGCTATGAATGATGAGTGTACAGGGACAAATAATGCTGTGCCAGCCAGTGATATATAGGTTTGGGTCATAAAACAAAATATCAAAACAATTTCTTGGTTTTCCCAAATAGAAGGCATTTTGTTTTTGCTTCTGGTTTGGGGATGACAGTTAAAATAGAGAAAGGAATAGAAAGAGAAAGCAAGGACCCTGAAGACCAACTTTTTCAACTTGAAAATGTTGCCTTGAGGAGCTTAAGGTTCTGCACATAAAATAAAATGGTTGCACTTTTTTAATTGACATAGATTTGACTAAGGTTGTCCTGATTTCTGGGATTCAGATTCAATAAAGCCTTTCTAAGGAGCTGCACTCCTCTGAACATTAGCCACATAAAATGTCAACCAGCCCCTCCAACCCACCAGCCTCAATGATCAGAGGTTTCATTTGCTAGAGGTCAAAGCACACTTATCAGATCAGAGGGTGCCCTGGGTAAAAAGCAGTCTGGGTCCTGCTTTTCCTCAAGAACTGTTTGCCTTGCATTATTTGCATGGGTGGCTATCTTTGTCATAAAACCCCTTTTGTTTGCTTTGTGGAATCACTTCATCACCAATGACAAATATTACAAAACATTTTATGTAGGTAGGATATTACCCTAGGAACTGGGGCTATAAAGAGGAAGGAGACACAGTCTCAGCACTCAAGAGGCATATATTGTAGTTGAGGAGAGAATCAATTGAGGGCCAAAAATATATAAATAGTAATGTAAATGTGGTGGGAGGCCAGGCTTGTGTCTCAGTGGGACTCAGATGTACACGGGCTTGACAGGATGACCAGCTGGAGGGGCTCACTGGAAGCTGATTTACATGAGTATTGAACAGCTGCTTTAAAAACAGCCTTCCCCAACAGGATGGAAAACACCAGGAATAACATGCTTTTACTAACAAAGCAAAGAGAATAGTGTTCCAAGTAAAACCCAACAGCTATACTGTCCCCAACCCAGTGGTAAGGAAACATTGCTTGAATTTTAGGAAGAAATAAAGTTATAAGTAAACATTTACTTTCACTAAACTGTAGAACATTAGAGGAAGAACATGCTTTGAGACCCTTCTAACAGAGTACAACAAATGGGCACTGTGGTAGTTATTACTACTATACCCCAAATATTTCCTGTTCTTTGTTTTCTGAGCATATAAATTGGAATATACTTCTTGACCCCTTTCTGTATTTGGGTGAGCATGTGGATGGACTTATGGAAGTGGGTACAAAGTGTGAAGATTCATGATTCTCATGTAACACTCACCAAAAAGCATCCATCATGCACAAAGCACTGAACAACCAAGTAGACAAAATGACTTGGCCAGTTGATGTCATCCAGCCTTTGTCATTGGCCACCATAAAATTAGCATAATGAAAACAATGGAGTGGTCATGTGTGCAGAGATGGAGGTCACACATGGGCCCAACAGGGATCTATTACTGCCATCTCAGGGTGCTCAACCTGTTGGTACCATAGACCAATATTGAGCCTCCAATATGATACTTTTCCTTGAGGAGACTGATGGGCCATTTAGTAGCAGTTGACTTCATTTGGGTACCTTCTATCCTGGAAAATCCAGCTGTTCATTCTCAAGAAATACTTATTCCAGATATAGGTTTGCTTTTTCTGACTGCTGGGCCTCAGTCAGCTCTACTATCCAAGGGTTTCAAAAAATGCCTGGTCTACAAGGACACAATCCCATATAACAGCATCTGCCCAGCATGCTTTGCTTCATAGCCCAAGAGATGGGGGAGGGGAGACATGACCATGGGATCCACTGATTGTATTACATACGGTACCATTCACAATGCAACTGGCTATCATAGAGCAATGGGATTGCCTGCTGGAGGGACAACTGAAGTGCCAGCTCAGGCAGTGGCAAGACTCTTTGAGGAAGAGCCATCCTCCAGGATTCAGTATACACACTGAATCAGAGGCTTCTATATGGCACTGTGTCCCCCACAGGAAGAGTACATGGATCTGGGGACCAAGAAGTGAAAGTAGGAGTGCTCTTACTTGCCATTATTCCCAGTGACTCACTGGGGGACTTTGTGCTTCCCATCCCTTCAACTTTGGGCTCTGCTCAATTAGGATGATCTAAAGGGGACACACTATTGCCACTCAAATCCTCCTTCAGAGGACACAGCAAGATATAGTTGCCACCTGGACGCTTTGTGCTCCCTGTGTCCTGGGTCCAACAGGCTAAAAGTCACCATCTTATAGGGGCAATTGACCTTGATCAGCAGGAGGAGGTAGGGCTACTTTTATACAGCAGGGGCAGGGAGGGACATTCATGGAACCCAGGTGATCCATGTGAGCACCTCATGGTACTCTCTTGCCTGATTGTGACTATGAATAGACATGTGTGTCAAACCTCAGTCTGAAAAGGGAGTAGTTACTGGGGCCTAGGAATGAGGGTTTGGGTCACATCACGAGGCAAGCAAGCCACTGAGACCAACAGAGAGTAGCCAAGGGTAAAGGGGATTTAGAAAGTATTGTGGAACAGTAAGATAACAAGTATCATTCGCAGCTCTAAGTCCAACTGCAGTGACAGAGGCTGTAGTATGTCACATTAACCTCGCTCTTCTAAGTTTTCCCTCAGGAAGAAAGACCCACTGGCACCCTAACGAACAGCTATCTGAACCTGTAGGGAGAAGTGAATTTGTGTGCCAGCCATAAAGGGAAAATCCTTGACTATTCAGAACTATTTCCCTGCCCCTCTCTCCCAAGTCCCCTCAATGACAATTACGGAGTTTTGACCTGAGACCTTCATGGTCAAGCACATCAAAAACCTGTCTCCCACATATCTCCACTCCTACCCCCTTAACTGGCTTTGCCTCAGCCTCCTTAATATCACCCTAGGCAGCTCATTGTGTTTTTTTGCCATTTATTTTCACTCCCTTGTCTTTCTTTTCTAGTTATTCTCTTCAGCGCTGATTCACAATTTGTAAATATTTTATCCTAAATTATTCTGACTGTGGAAACCATATACAGAGGTAAAGCTGCCAATATAGCATTCAGAACCAAGAAAGCTAACTATTTAGTAGGCATTAGTTAGATTCATATAGAATGGCGAGAGACTGAGCAGTAGTATACACTCTCCTGATCATATATTTTTAAATCCTAGACCATACATATTCTTTCTCTCACTATTCACAGGTCCATAACATCACACTAGGATCTACCTTTAATCCAGTTTATCTTTAGGTTTCAACATAACAGCCACCCAGAAACACTTACAATAACCATGTGGCCACTGCCACAAGCAGTTCATCTTGCATATCTGGCAGTATAGTCCTGGAGTGTAAGGTTCCCAAGCCCACCCACTCCATGGTCATTGGTGATATTTGGCACCTGCCACCAGACAGAAACTCTATGTTTTTATTGGGATAAGGATATTTATTTGTACCACTCTCTATGAAAGTGAAGCAGTTTCTCAAGGTATTGCACCATCTCTAGATATGAGTGTTGAGTAATACCCCCAGTGCAGAGCAACTCCCACTAATTGTCTGCTGATAACTACAGAAAAGACACTAGCTGTCCAAATTCCATGCAACTCACCTGCATGTGGGTGAGAAGGTATTCAGTGGCCTCTGAGTTGGAGATGAGTATGTGCTCCATAGGGAGTCCCATTGCAGGAGATGATGCTAGAGTCTGAAAAACAAGGAAGAGACAAAACAATAAAATATGGACAGAGGTTCAAAACAGGGGGAAGTCCTCAACAATAACAGAACACACATACTTTTTCAAGTGTACAGGGAACATCTGCCCAAATTTCCCATATACTGACTGGGATATGGGAAATATGGGATATGGGTCATCCACTCTCAACAAATTTCAAAGGATGTTATTTCATGTGTTAATAAAGAAGCACACATACTACTATGTCATAAATTTATTGAATGACCAAACTAATCTTAATTAACCTGAATAAACACATTAAACTTTTCATAACATCATTTTGCGATAACTGGATTTCTTTGTAGTCCTACATATTTTACTTAATACTTAAAAACATTCTCAGAAGGGGTGCCTGGTTTCACCACACTGCCAAAGGATTGGCACACAGGGAAGGTTAAAAACAAGGTTAAAAACCCTTATCTAGTGCTGGTTATCTAGAGATGGGTCCAGTTGGTAAAAATGCACAAAGTTATAAACATATTTTTAAGTATATTATAATTCAATAAAATGTCTTTTCAAAATTGTTTTGAACCAATCATGGAAATCCTATATAGAAAATACAATGAATATTAAAACTTTCAGGTGCAGCTAGAGCTGTGCTTAGAGAGAAAATCATAGCTTCAAATGGACATATTAGGAAAGACAGGCTAAAAATCAATGATCTATGTTTCTATTTCAAAAAGTTAATGAACAACAAATCAAATCCTGAGAAAGTAGAAGGAAGGAAATAATAAAGATGAGAACAAAAATCAGAGAATAGAAAATAACAGAGAAGAATCAATAAAGCCAAAAGGCAGTTCTTTGCAGAAAATACAATTGATAAAATGGAGGATGTTGAGCAGCTTTCAAAGTCCAGGGGACAGAGAGGAACATCAAAGTTGGGTAATGCTAAGGTCACAAAAGGGAGTTGAATGGATACTGAACAGGGCCCAGACTAGTCTATCAATATATGTTAGCTGTTAACTGTGAGGTCAGTCAAGGGGTGGTCCACGGGTGGTCAGCCAAGCCCTATGTGCTAAAGTGTGAATAGGAATCAGCAGCCAGCATGGAATCAGCTCCTGAGCTGAACAGCCATCTCACCATGGGAGGAGAATCTGTGAGGGTATTGAAGGAGACTCCTCCCTCATCTGTGCTGGGGAAAGGTTTTACACCCAGCATTAAAAGAAAGCAATCTTATTAATTTTGTGAGTACTAATCATGTTTGTGTTTGTGTTCTCTGTGTATGCAATGAGCAGAACTGCTGCACTTTCACTTCCCTTACTAGGACTCAAAAACTGGAGTAAAAACTCCACAGCATTAGTGTCAACATGTGCACCTCCCAGCGAGTGGCTGTCCAAGTACTGAACATGAAAGGATCATGAGATATTCGTGCTCAGAGTACCCAGTCACAATATGATCGTGCCCTGGAGTTTCAAGTAGACACAGTAGGAAACAAAAGACTTTTAGGAGATCATAGTCTAAACCAAAGAGTGGAGCTTTAAAAAGATGAGTCACCTTTCTGTGTTCACACCTGTGTATTAGTGAGGATGCATTGGGTTGCAAGTAACAAAAAATCAGTCTCAAATTGATTAAAACAAATACATATGATCCCAGTGATAAGGTATGTAGCCTCCCAGCAAATTATGTTGCATCTCCAGTACCACTTGGCTCTGTCTCCCTCTATGGGACGGCCATAGCAGCTCTAGATATAATGTGCAGATACAACAAAATTCAGACCAACAGGGAGATTCTCCCTCCATATCTTCTTTCTAGTCTCCCTGGCAGAATTTCTTCTTATGTCTCATTGGCACAGATTGTGACATAAGCACTTTATTGAATTAATTACTTATATGGCATTTCCATGATTGGTTCAAATCAATTTTAAAAAGACATTTTATTGAATTATAATATACCTCAAAATATGTGTATAACTTTGTGCATTTTTACCAACTGGACCCAACTCTATATAACCAGCATTAGATAAGGGTTTTTAACCTTGTTTTTAACCTTCCCTGTGTGCCAATCCTTTGGCAGTGTGGTGAAACCCAGGCACCCCTTCTGAGAATGTTTTTAAGTATTAAGTAAAATATGTAGGACTACAAAGAAATCCAGTTATCTGAAAATGATGTTATGAAAAGTTTAATGTATTCATTCAGGTTAATTAAGATTAATTTGGTCATTCAATAAATTTATGACATAGTAGTATGTGTGCTTCTTTATTAACACATGAAATAATAAAATTTTGTGCCAAGCATAACTACCACAACTATTTTGAATTGTCAATGAACATAAAGGATTCTACTAGTGACAAAATCACAAGCCCTGCTAATATACTATTGCAGTTTGTGGCCTACATTTTGATGGACAGAAAAGTTATGTTTCATTAAAGGTTAGTGAAAATAAAGAGGTATTTTTTCCATGCATAGTCATAGACCCCTTAAATGCAATCCATGGGCCAATTAAGGGTCTATGGGCCCGAGGTTAAGAAAATCTGGAACTTTAGACTCATCAGTTGAAGTGGTCTGGATGTTAAGAGAGTTGAACACCATGACCCATCTCAGCAGATAAAGGAAACTGGAGCTTTGGGTCCTGCAGCTTCATTCATTCATTCATTCATACATGCATGTATGTGTTCATTCATTCAACAATTATTTATCATACCCCAGTATATGTTAGGCACCATGTTTTGCACAGATAAACAGAGGTGGATTAAGTGAAATTCTCTCCTCTCATGGGGTTTTTAGACCAGTGAAGAGGAGAGACAATAAAGACATAAAGAGAGGTGAACTAAAGATTCAGAGAGAAGGCAATTTTGGCCTTCAGAAAGTTGGCCATTTTGCAGAGAGTTGGCCATTTTTTACTGGAATCCAGAGGGCTGGTTCAAATTAAAGGATGACCAAATTGCTAGCTGAGTTTATTACAGGTAATTGCCAAGAATTTCCCCTGAGCAAAGCAGACTTTCCAGTGGGGTCATTCTAAATCCCTGGTGAGCCCCTCCCTGGAGTAGTCTGGTCTGTCTTCAGTAAAGCCTGGTCTTCAGTGAGGTGGCTGGTTCCACTTAATTTGCTACTGTTTAATAAAGACTGCTATGATTCTCCTTGCCATGTTGGTGTTCCCCACCAAAGCTTTCTGCTAAAACCAGGAGTTCACCTTTCAGTGATTTGCCTTAAGATGCTGTCTCCAAAACACATTTTGTCTCCAACATGCAACTGCCAACATCACTAAAGGCATTCCAGGAAACACCTTGACATCCTGAGAAAATAGAGCTTTGCTTCTTTCTTCTCTCCTTCATTATCAAATATGTATTGAGGACCTATTGAATAATAAGCATGATGCTGGATAAAAGGGACACTCTAATTAATAACACATGGCCCTGCTCTCAAGCAAACAACACTCTAACAGAGGGAGACAGGCAAGTAAACCAGTAAATGCCAGGTGGTGTTCTAGCTGCTAGGGGAAAGTCTATGCAAGTTGCAATGGGGATTCAAAGGCTGGAAGGGACAATTCTACCGAGTCTGAGGGTAGGGGTGCAGGCAGAAAGGGTTTCATAAGAAGTCAATTCTCAAGCTGCATCTTGAAAGTGGGGTAAGCAGAATGTTGCAAGGTAGTCAAGGAAGAAGGGTTTTGCTCAGCATTCATCAGCCATCATGGCCTTCTTCCACCCAGAGGAGCCACAGTTCCTAACCAAAGCCCCAGTGAGATGGTCCTAAAATTAGGAGTGGCCATCATTCAACCTTGCTTTTCTTCAATGGTGTTTGGAAACATGTGAACCCCAAAGACTCTCACATAGGGAAAAGAAGTGAAATGAAAGCTAGGCAAGCAGGCAAGAATCAGAAACAGTTTGATTAGTGCAAGGAAAGGAAAAGGAGTTAGTAGCATTTTCATGTTACGTAGGGGAGCAAATATATATATATATATATATATATATATATATATATATATATATATATATATATATATTTAGGTCCTGAAATCATTATGAGTAAATAAGTTTTACATGTCCTTACACTGGGTGATGTGTTCCTGAATCTTGGCTGCAAAGAAAAATTACCTGAAGAAGTTTTTAAATTACCAATTTCTAGGATATACCCCAAATAATATCTTTAGGGGCAGGACACACACATGTGTATTTTTTAAAGCTCCCCAAGATGCAGCCTAAGGTGGGAACTAGCACCCTATGATCAGGGATTCCACAAGCTTTGTCTGTAAAGAAGCAGGGAATAAATATTTTGGTCTTTGGAGGCCATACGATCTGTTGTCACTACTCAACTGTGCCATTATAGCATGAAAGTAGCCACAGACAGTAAGTGAGTCATGTCACTGCATGCCAAAACAAAACAAACATTGATTTGTGGACACTGAAACTTGAATTTTATGTAGTTTTTCGGTGTCACACAATATTTGTCTTTTTTTTTTCAATCATTAAAAAATGTAAAAACCATTCTTAGCTTGCTGGCCATACAAAAACAGGAGGCAGGCAGGTTTGGCCCATCAGTTGCAGCAAAATGGAAAGCTTCCATTGCCTCTTTGGTGAAATGTCAACTTGAAAATAAAGCACATTCTCATGGGGTGAGCATTTCTATCCTCATCACAAATTTTCTCTATAAAAAAACCAAGCTTAATACTGCTAAAGTTATAGCTTATTGCTCTTTAAAAACACATAGGTAAGGTGGGCAAGATATACAAAAACAAGTTTTCTAGAAATAGTTCTATAACACTATGCAATATCCATTTTGAAATTGCCAATATTGTAACCTGCTTCGCAATTTCATCAAACTGGCAGAAACAATTGGATAGAGTTGGAAAGCGATTTACTTGCCAAATGTTGCTTGAGCCAGCAGGGGCTGGAAACAGACTTGCTGACGAGGCTCCAGTTTGGTGAATCCACGCACAGCTATAACCAACCTGTTCTCAACCAACTAATTACCTTCTCCTGGGGAAAGGGAATAGTATGAAAAAAATTTCAGAAAGACAGCACACTGCGGGGAGAGAGAAAGAATGAGACAGAACAAGAGAAAGAAGAGAGGGCTGCAGAGAAAATAAATTCCTGCAAGGTAAAAGAGAAGATGAATGTGGAAAGAGTCACTAAAATTCCATCTGGGAAAATTGTCCAGGAGACGGAAAAGGAAACTAAAGTCCTGGCAGGTGAACAAGCCTGACTTTCAATGGTTTAATAATAGGGACGTTTGGTAACCAATGAGGTTAATGCACAAGTGACATAAACCAGCATGGGGTCTTGGAGGGGACCCGCAGCACAACCTAACTGAAGGACATTTAGTATAGGATAATGGCTGAACGATAGGGCTGCAGCTGAATCTACTTTTCTTCATTCACAAAAGATGAGCTGGCAGAATTTGATACCCTGGCACTTGTCATTTGAAGGGAGCAAGCAGTATTGATTTGAAAAAGTCTTTTTTAATGTGGGAGCTGCCAAGGGAAGGAAGCAATAGAAGAAGGAAGGAAATGAAGAAGGGAAAGAGAAAAGGAGAGAGGGAAGAAAGTTGACAGATGAAGTTAATAAGAGACCCTGTGGTTGTGGTTTCAGGTTTAGGGAGCTAGTATATGCCATTCATTAGAAAATACCCTCTCTGAACACAGAATGCAATACACAGACGATGCACTGTAGAATTGTACAACTGAAACCTATGTAATTTTTGCTAACCAATGTCACCCCAATAAATTTACCAATAAAAATACTTTTAAAAATGAAAAAAGAAAATAGCCTTTCAATGCAGTTGATCACTACATAGGACTTTGACTTTGATGTGCAAACAAAATATCTCAGGAGCTCTTTAAAGGGCAGGATTCGATTCACTAAGGCTAGCGTGGGGCCTGCAGTGCCGCACTTCTAGCAAACTTCCCATTGTGATGCTAATGGTCCAAGGACCACACTTTGAGTAGCAAGGCTCTAGGCCTACCCTCTTCCAGTACAGTAGCCAGTAGCCACATGTAGCAACTGAGCACTGGAAATGTGGTCAATCTCAGTTAAAATGTGTCGTAGTTTCCAAATACTTAATAAAATATAATTTAAAACATGTCATCGGTAACTCATATTGATCATATCTTGAAATGATACTGTTCTGGATATATTGGATTAAATAAAATATATTATTACAAGTAATTTCACCTGTTTCTTTCTTACTTTCTAAATGTAGCTTATAGAAAACAAGAAATTACACATGCGACTTGTGTTCTATTTCCATTGGACATTACAGCTCTAGGCTCTTCCTCCTTACTCTTCCCTCTAGTTTAAGTTATAAAAACTGTGCTGACCAGTTTACATGGTTAACCAGTAAATAATGGGCAGCACAGCATCTCTCCTTTCCCCACTTTTCTTCTCTCATCCCTATCTCCTAACAGATCCGGCTCTCCCAGTTCTCACCAGGAAAATATAAGGAAATCTTAGACACTGTAAGAAAAGGTGTCTATGATCTCATTGCCCCACACTAATTCATTCTTCACAAGACTTTACTTCAGCAAAGCCTCTGGCTTGTTCATTGAACCAACACTGGCAAAAATAACACACAGATGCTGTGTCAAGTTCATAGCCTATAAGGGCAAAAAGAGAGATAAAAACCTATACTACAGTGTTCTGGGTGGTGTAATAGAAGTATACACAAGAGGCACAACAGAGACATGATCTAAGCCAATTCCCTTGGCCAGAACTTTCTCATCTTCTGGATATTAGCTATGTATTATGTGACTTTAGGCAAGTGACTTAACCAAGCCATGCCTAAGTTTATGCATGAATAGAATGGGAATAAAAAAAAAGAATGGGAATAATTGTAGTTACCTTCCTTAGAGTATTGGAATAAACGTTAAATGAGTTCATATTCATAAAGTACTTACATCAGTGCTGACATATAGTAAGCTCCATATACATGTGCTAAATAAATACACTTGATTGGCCATTATCAATCTGTTGATGAATGTTTTTAGGCATCAATGTCTAAATATAACTATGACCCCATCCAATGACCTGAAATTCAGTACTAAGATGCTACAAATGACTCAGATGGATAGATAACATATGGTTGATTCATACAATTGAATACTATATAACAATGAAAAATTATAAATTACTGCTACTCATAATACTGTGGATGAGTCTCGCAGACTTAACATTGAACAAAAGAAGCCAGACACAAAAAAAGTACATGCTGTGTGATTCCATTCATATAAACTTCAAAAATATACAAAACAAATGTATGGTGAAAGATTATCTTTACTTTTTGTAAATTGGTAATGACTGGGAGATATGAAGTAGGTCTCTTGGTGCTGGTAATGCATACCTTAACCTGGGTGGTAGTTACATGGTGTGTTTACTTTGTTAAAGTTCATTGAACTGTATACTTGAAATTTTTCCATTTTACATTATGCATATTTTACAAAAGAAAGAAGCTGCAGAAGACTTCTTTCTAAAGAGTTGCAGCTAGAAAATTCAGCTATCAACCTCTGGGTACAAATATGTCACAACGTACTTAACAGTGAGAGGTCAACCTGAACACTTAGACTCACTATGTGGCTCGCTTTGCTTCTGCTCTAATTCTTTTGATCTCTGATTCAGAATTAAGTTCTTCCTAGAGTAGGAGAAATGAGGTGAAAGAAGATTAGAGGAAAGTCAGAACAGAGCAGAGACCCTGACAAGCCCTAGGAGCCCCCAGAAGTATATAAAGAGCAGTCTCCATAGCTCCGAGAATAGAGCATCTGGAGAAACATTGAGCAAATGTTGCACTTCAGAGCTCCTTGTAAAACTAAGCTTTCTTCTTCACTAAGATTTTCCTAAACACTCTCATATCTCAGACCTCCACCTCAGAGTTTCTTCAATTCCCTGTGGGACTAGAAAGTTTTGCAAATTCTTTCCTCAATGCATTTTTAAGTATTAGGGGTGTTGCAACAGGATGGGACTGGCTACAACAAATGGTGTCTTGTATTTAATAATGAAATGGACAAACTTTAAGCAGACAACCTAAGAGATTATCCAAAGGTCATAGCAGAAGGACCCAGAACTGAGAATAGTCTTGCTCACAGCTGTGGGAAGATCATCTAAGGTCCAAGAGGCATAAGATGAAAGAAGTATTTATGATTATTTTTACTTTGTCCCATAATCAATTTACTATTTGTAACAATTACATTTTCTTAATATTCACATACCACTAATAACACAAAGAAAAATTATTTTCTAAATTTCATGACAATTGAACCCAGTAATAATCATTTTATTATTTTAAGTATTCCCTTGGTTTGTGAATAACATAACAGGGATGAAAGAATCTAAAATGAAAAGATGAGAGAATTGGGTCGTCATTGCAGCCCAGCCACTCACTCCCTAGGTGTGATGAGATTTTACCTGTCTGGGCCACAGTTACTTTGATTTAAAAAATGGAGAGGAGGAAGAACAGAGGGCTCTATATTATGGCATTTAAGGTCTCCTTCAGGTCTAGCCTTTTGTCCTAAGACACTTATATCCTCTTACTCTCATCACTTCTGAATGCCAGCACCTGCATTTCCTTGACTGAGGGCTGTCTCTAGTTGCTGAAGCCAGATTTGTCTGCCTGTGTAGCAGGACAGAAATTCCAGAGAAGTAACATCATTTGGAAAGAGCCATCCTCCAAGAATACTGGGAATTTGGTGTACAAACACCACAGCTCTCTTGCCTTCAGGTAGAAGAACCCTGAAGCATGCATTTTACACTATCTCCCCAGAATTTCTTAGTGAGATCAAGTGCCACTCAACCAACACAGCAGCTTATAACTTGACAACGCACCCTTTGCTCATTGCCTTTCCTTCTCTGTCTCCCTTCCCATTACCCCATCAGTGTTTCCTTCATCATCCAAAGAAACTATGTGTACCAGAATCTTTGTCTCAACATCTTCTTCTGGGTGAACTTAAATTAAGACAAACCCCCACAAACCAAACACTGTGGTGATAGGTTTTTTTGAACACTGCAGAAAAATGCTTCCCTCCCCAGACATGAATTTTAAGGAGTTTAGTAGATAATGTGAACAGGGGAAGGATCGTTACCATCTAGACACAAAGCTAAGGGCAAGACCACTTAACCAACTGCTCTTCTCCTACTATTGGAATGGTACTTCCTTTAGGCATTTCAGCTACTAAAATGCATGAGAATTTGCAAGGTTTGAAAACTTGTAACATCTGGTTAAATCAACCTTGGTATCTAGGAGACACACTAAATTTGATGTATACTCTATTAAGGAATATAACGAAAGGACTATTTTTCAAAGACTCAAATTAAGCCATTGGGTAAGAGCTCATCCCTCCAATTTGATGGGAGAGACTTTCAAATCTGCTGTTCCAAATAGTTTTCACTATCAGTTATATTCCATACCTTCTTCTAAAAGAATCAGTGACAGGGTTTCTTCTTCATCTAAAGAAAACAAGTAATTGGCTACCTTTGTTCTCTAAGAAGGTTTTCCCTTCACTTCTGTTCCTCTCTTCCTCTCTCAGTGTGGAAGTGTGGTTATCTAGGGACTGTGTAGCAGGACACTATAGAGATATATCCAAGCATTCATTCTCACCCCTTCCCTCTTCTCTATCACAGTCCATGGAGGCTGGAAAAGTCAGAGACTCACTTCTCCAGTTTACCTTATATGAAGGTGGCCATTTTACCTAATTCTGACCAGAGACTAATGGGAAAGTCTGCTGGGAGGCTTTCTTAAAGGAGAGAACTATGTGAGGAGATCTCTTTTACTGTCCACCCCTGCTATGCAGATGTCGTAGTTGGAGGCATAATAGCCATCTTGTGACGATGAGGAGAGACTGCTAGAACACTGAAAATAAGTAAGAGGTAGGATTGAAAGAGACTGAGTCATTGGGTTGTCACTGAACTTGACAAATCAACTCTGAGACCACCTACCTCCTCATTAAACAAATAATAAATAACTCTCTGGCTTAAGCTACTGTTCATGAGATTTTTCTTGCTGCCAAAAGTATTCGTAACCAATATAGTAAATTTTTAGTATTTTTAATTGTGAATTTTTTAAATTGAAGTATAACAGAAATGCACCCATATTCTAAGTATAGAACTTGAAGAATTTTCACAGAATATTTTTTCTTTGTTTGTTTGTTTTTATTTTTTTTCTTTTCTTCTTTTTTTTTATTGGGGTGACATCTGTTAGCAAGGATTACATAAGTTTCAGGCATACAATTCTACAGTGCATTGTCAACTTGATGTATAATAAGTTCACCACCTAATGTGACTTCTCTTTCCATCACCTTATATTTAGCTTCTTCCCCTCCTCTCCCACGCCATCCCCCTTTCTCCCCTCCCTAACCCACTCATCCCCAAATAAACATTAAACTATTGATGGTGTCCATGGGTTATTTGTTTATTCATTTCTTTTTTTCTTTGCTTTCAGTTTTATATTCCGCATATGAGTGAAGTCATACAGTTCTTTGTTTTTTCTGTCTGGCTTATTTCACTAAGCATGATGATCTCCAGGTCCATCCATTTTGTTGCAAATGGCAATATTTCATCGTTTCTTACAGCTGAGTAATATTCCATTGTGTATATGTCCCACAGCTTCTTTATCCAGTCGTCTGTCGCAGGGCACTTTGGTTGTTTCCATGTTTTGGCCACTGTGAACAGCGCTGCGATGAACATTGGGGTACATAAGTCTTTGCGGACAAAGGTTTTCAAGTTCTTTGGGTAGATCCCCAGAAGGGGGATTGCTGGGTCAAATGGTAGCTCCATTCCCAATTTTCTGAGGAACCTC
>PVJL010006685.1:0-80219 GCA_004026885.1 Lyroderma lyra | reverse complement strand
CCCCTTGCTTCTTTATCTTTAAAGATGGAGGTTCTTTCTGGAGATGACCTCCTCACTTCCCTCATTTTGGGGACAGAACACTTTTCCTAGCCCCTTCACAAATGTGATGTGCTTGTGAGATTCCTCTGGGAGTCTTGTTAATATGCAGCTTGCAGTTCAGTAGGCGTGGAGTGGGGCCATCATACTCCTCGCTCTGGTCCATAGGCCGTGCTTTGAGAAGCAACGTTCTAGAACAGTGGTTCCCAAGCCTCCACTGAACGTGTGGACCACTCAGGTTGCTGTAGGCTCTGGTTTTGCCAGAGAACATTTATGTAAGTAAATAAAACCAGTAAGAGTTGTTAAAGCATTTACATTTATCTCTGCAACAAACACAAACCCAAATTAAAGTATAATTCACCATGTCAGTGGAGGATTTGGGTTTTAAGAAGATTTAAAATTTTTGCAAACAGAATAAAATTTGTCATGTAAGGCAGTGAATACAAGCATTCTAGAATAAATCTGTCACATACCTCTAATGAAGCTAACCTTGCTCTGCAAAGCACTTATGCATATCTCAGCTAAGCCTTATACCAGTCATCCTTTATGTTCTTCATCTTACAGATGAAGAAAAATGAGTTTCCTATCTCTTTCACCTGTCTACTGCCTTTTTCTGGGCCCTTTTCATTTCTCCTTGCCTGACGTAAGTCTCCAGGTTCCTTTTGTTCGATGCAATGTTTTTTTCTGCTCCCAGAATCATCTAAAAATAGTTTGGTGTGTAGGCCTTGCAGACCTATACTGGTTCTCTATTGTCTAGCAGGACTGGGTAAGATGTTGATTGCAGTCCACCAGTGGACTGACTGCCAAGCAATTTTGAGGTGACTGCCTGAATTAAGAAAAATGTGTCATAGCAGGCACCATATTACGCCAGGGCCTAGCATCTAGGCAACTAAACCTAAAAGAAACACATTTTTTTGCACGCATGTACAGCTGCTAGAGGTGAAAATTGGCTCTTCACAATCCAGGTGGCTGTATGTACTTGAGCAAGTGAAAATAAATAGCTAGTGGACCACAACACTTGGAGAATATTAAAAGTAGCCCTTGTCCTGAAAATAACTGCTCAGGCCTGGTCTACAGGATAAAGGCTACACTCTGCAGTGAGCTCCCAGGACCTTCATCGAGCTCACTAAATGACCTGCTTCTCCAACCATGGCCTGTATTTCCATGCCGCTTTTGGCATTTGGCTAAATGCCTAGAGCATCCCCTTTTCTTTTTGAACTCCTGTTCATCCTTTGTTCGGGCTCTCTGTTTCTGTGTAATTAATATTCCATTGACACATGGTTTTATGGGTGCATGTGAGGGGCATATATACATGTAGATTCCATGGGTGATTAAAAATGCTCCAGTACCACCCGAATAGATAAGTGTTCTGGGAGTTTAGAGAACTAAAACACTACCTGTAACTAGCTCCTTGGGGTGGGGCGGGGGAGGGGGGGAGTGGACATAGGGAGAATTTGGCATCAAGAAGTAATAAAGGAAGGGATTTGTTCAAGAGAAGGCTCAACTTATTTCAAGGGCATGTGTGTGGATGAGGGAGCAGAAGAAGGTGTCTCTTCCTGTCCATCCACCTCCAGTGTTTCCCCAGAGTCGTGGGTGTGAGGGTGGGGAGGGTGCTCCTTTCGGGGGCAGGGAAAGGGAGAGCAGACATCTCTGCTGTCAGCTGTTGTCTTTTCTGTGCAGTCATATGGGGATCCTCTTACCAGGCTCTCACAGCATCCCTCTCTCCCTCTCCTCCTGCTTCCAGGTGTAATTACTTCACGCCTCCAGGATGGCCATCCAGTTCCGTTCACTTTTCCCCTTGGCATTGCCTGGAATGCTGGCACTTCTTGGCTGGTGGTGGTTTTTCTCTCGTAAAAAAGAACATGTCAGCAACCACAACAAACCGGTGGAGGCCAGCGCTGTGGAGCTGAGGGCCGACCCTGCCACTGAGGAACCAGTCTCTGTGGCAGATGCCTGTCCTGGAGTCACGTCCACAGCCCGCACTGTCACCCAGCCATCAGAAAAGGAGCTGGCCGCCGTGAGCAAGCCTTCCACGGAGCCTGCAGCCTTGCTGTGGGCACATCCAGCCTGTCACAGATCAGAGTCCTCTGGAAGTCTTCCTAACACCATGGACACAAGATTTCAACCAGGAACACGCAAAGACGACAGCTCAAGGATGGAACTAGCCCCGGCGGGTGATGAAGCCAAGTCTGTTCCTCTAGAGTGCTCCCTTCTATCCCCAAAGGCTGTTCCATTCCCCCATGAAGCAGCAGAGGTGTGTAAGCAGGAGGAAGGGCGGGGCCAGCAAGGTCAGTCTGCAGCCCCCACAGAAAAGCATGGCCCTGGGGAGAAGGCCAAAGAGACAGGCGGGGCTGAAGGCACCGGGGACGCAGTATCGGGAGAAGGTGTGCTAGAAGAGGGCATGCTGTCCCAGGAGCATGGCTCTGAATTGCAAAGCAGCAAGGCACCCAGGTTAGCTCCCCTGGGAGGAGGAGGAGAGGAAGGGAAGAGCAGCCTACCTCATGGGGCAAGGCATGGGGTGGGGAAGTTGCCGAGTAGCTTTGTGGAATCGGCTCACACGGATTTGGCCAAGGATGACGAGATGCTGACACCCCGGATTAGAGGTGGCAGAGCCTGGGACGGAGATGTCTTAGGAGAACTGGGGAAAGAGGAGACCTTGGATAAAAATGAGGAGATTGAGCAGGCTGCCTTCCAGATCATCTCTAAAGTGATCTTGGAGGCGACTGAAGAAGTGCTGGCCACGACCATGGGTAAGATTGCAGGCCGCATGTATCAGGCCTCAGCCAGCCAGCTCCCAGGGCCAAAAGAGGAGAGCCATGCGGCAGCCTACCAGAAAACTGCCCTAGGGCATGATGCCGCCGCTCTGCCCACAGCGGAGGAGGCCCTGGGCCCAGCAGATGCTGCCCTCCCCTCACCGGGCCTGCCAGCAGAGGACCTGCCACCCGCAAAGACCTACGTGAGCTCCCTGACAAGCCCTCTGTCCAGCCCCACCAAGGACAGGAAGCCAAAGAACTCCGTGCACCACATCTCCCTGGCTCCCTGCCGACCTTTGGCCGCCCCCCTCAGAGAGTCCCTGGACACCGCGAGCATCCTGGTGGAAGACACCTGCATGTCTGACAACAGCCAGGGTGTCTCTTCAGTGGCCTCTTCTGGGCAGTGCTCAGATTCTGTCAGTACTTCAGGGCTTGAAGACTCTTGTACCAAGACCAAATCGAGCCCCAGAGACAAGGCTGCCACCTCGCCGCCACCAGAAAGTGCCGTGCCCTTTAGCAATGGGGTGCTGAAAGGAGAGTTGTCAGACTTGGGGACTGAGGATGGCTGGACCATGGATGCGGAAGCTGATCATTCGGGAGGTAGGAGGGTTGTGGGCGTTCCTTGCTCAGAGGACCATGGGGTCTCCCTTTATTCAATAGGGGAGGCTGCTGGCCTGCCTCCCTCTGTTACTTCCGCAGGAATGGTGCTCTTCCACCGGCTGCAGAAAGTCGAAGCACAGTGTAGAGCTGGCGGGTAACTGAAAAGTTAGGCTGCCCAGAACCCCAAAGCCATGGGAGCTGGAATGTGGTTTGGCAGCCGGTGACTCTCTCCAGCCCGTTTGAAGGAAACGGGGTTTACCATTTAACCTAAGTGTGCCTCTCTTTCTCTTTCAAACACCTCCCAATTTTTTTTTTTTAATTCCCTTGAGTACTAAGAATGGGTGTGAGCTTTTTTAATGGTTGATTTCGTTTTAATCATGTGCTTGTTCCCATGTCTTCATCTGCTTTCCTTCTCCAGATGCTCTTTTCCTGGTAAGTGCCCAGAGAATGTCCCCGCTCTGCACACTTATGGGAGGCTTGCGCTGTCCTGCACAGTTGCTGTCACCTGTGTTCCTTTGCAGAGCACCTCAGCCATTTTTCTTCCTGTGCAGCTGCAGTTCCACCCCCCGGGAAAGGGGCACTTTGGTAATGAAGTGTCCACTGGGTTTTTTTAGTGCTGACCTCAGCGTAGACAGTTCAGACTGCTAACTTCCAGGTCAGCATTTCCTGACCCTGCTTTTGCAGCTACCCCAGGGTATTTTCATTTATCTTGTGGAAAGAGGCCATGACTGTTTCCGTCTCTGACTTGCTTGTCCTGGAGCCATTCCCTACCATTTCAGCTCCAGGAAGGTTGGGACTCTTTCTTGGGACATCTACTACTTTCAGCAGCACTTGGTGTGTACCACAGACCACATTTTGTCATGTCTTAAGATGCTATCGATTAAGACACTACTGCTTTTTATGTGCCTCTAAATAAAAAAAGAAAATGCTGCCAATTAGTGCAGAAAGCCAGAGACTTTAAGATGTACCCTAACTTCACAGATGTTCAAATATATATTTTTAAAGACATCATAAAGTGGGTGAAAATCTTTTAAGAATAAAGAGGTTTCCCTTTGCCTGTTACCCCTCCTGTTAACTAACAAGCCCCCCGACTTTGTCATGCCAACTCTAGACTGATAGTAGTAGCATTCACGTATGTGTAGGCCTCGCAGAAGAAGAGGCTGTGAGTGAGCTGTGGTGATGGGTGGGGAGGCGTGGGGACGGCAGGCGGAAGCCTAGTAGCACTGTTCTCCAGGCTTGCAGCTGTGGCGAGTGCCGGCTCGTGCCTTACATGCTGCATTCATTCTCACGGTTTACCACGTGCATGCACCAACTGCAGCTTAGAGAGGGCCAGTAATTGTCCCGCTGAGGAAGGTGGAAGCTGGCCTTTGAGTGCAGCCTGCTAGGGTCCTGATGTGGTCTGAGCCACCTATGGGTGTCATCCGGGTGGCAGGTACAATCCAGTCCCACTCTGTTGGGCTGAGGCTGGAGGCCACTCATGTTGAGGGAGGAGCTCACTTTGAAGGTGACTCTTCCTTAGCTGGGGGGGAATCTTGGGAGCTTTACTCCTTTGCATCATGGGTTGCTTAACAAATGATTATACCCATGGTTTGGAGAAACCATGTGCAAGATAACTGAATTAGAATCTCAGGAGTAACCTATTTCTGGCAATTGAGTCGTCCATATATCAGCCAGCACCACTTCTCTTAAGCTCGTGTGGCCTCCTCTTTTTCTGTGGTGGTCCCCTTGGCACACTGTTGATTGAGAGTGGAGCAGCCCAAGTTGGTGCACAAGTCCTGCTGCCCACTCTGTCGTCTTGGGAACGAGCTTTAGCCAAGCAGTTAAAGACCCACCACAAGTCCCAAAGAGCATTCACGCAAGTCAGGCCTAAGCAGCGGGAAAGGAGGGCTTCTTCCTTAGTCCACTTCTGCCAGAGCCCTGATTGGGAATAAGAAGGGAGTCCTCAGAAAGCCCAGTGACAGAGGACTCTGTCTAGCTGTGTTCGGCTAAAGGCCACTGCCTTGAGCCGAGGCCAGGGGTCTTAGGGATTAGGGACTCTTAGTCTCTGGGGCTGGCATAGTTGAAAGGGTGTTCCCTGATTGTGACTGGTTGGTCTTCATCTCCCGTGGCAGCCTGCACCTCACACCCACTCCTGGGACCAGTGAACCTATTGGCCCTCCCCCGCCCCATGGACTTACTAGGCCATCATCTGTTTCTCCCCAGTTTACCACCTGTCTGCTCCAGCAGCTGTGGCTGGGCGTGGCTGCCAGTTCAGCAAGTGGGACTGTAAGTGACAGGCTAAAATTAAGTGGATCTACACTCCCAGCCCTTCTTTCATTGGGGTTGTTCTGAGCCTTCTAGACTGCTAGTCAACCTGCCACGCTTGGGGAAGCGGGGGAACCTCCCAGGAATGTGAGTTTGGGAGTTGGGTGTTAACTGCTCTGAGCACACCATGTCTAGGTGTCTATGCATGCTGCTGCTTCCCCTGCAGGTTCAGACGGGAATAGCATGGATTCGGTGGATGGCTGCTGTGGCCCCAGGAAGACTGATGGTTTCCAGAATGCCCAGGCAGGCTCCAGTCCTAAGAAGGTAGACCTCATCGTCTGGGAGATTGAGGTGCCAAAGGTAAGGGCTGCAAACTCACAGTTCCCCCTGGCCAGGGGTCAGCAGGCTTAGGGGGAAGGCCCTGGGGGAGGGGCAGTCAACCAGGAGTAGCCCCTCAGTGAGCCAGAGGCTGAAGGGAAAGGAAATGCTCCACTTTGCCAAGGTTCAAGGAACTTCCTGCAAAATGGAATTCCTCCACCTACCTTCGCGAGCATCCAATTCTTGTCCTCTTCAAACTCCTAGGCCTCCTTACCTTCCCTGGGCTTTTCCTGTATGACCCAGGACTCAGATCTCTTTGGAGATGCTTGCAGCATCAGCCAGGAGTCCCTTCACTGTGCTCTGCCCAAGCTCTCCAGTGCAAAATATTTTATAATTGAGCACAGCATAAATCCACATTTTAGAGAATTTGAGAAGTATAGAAATGTATGAAGAAAATAAAAATCGGATTTAATCCTACCCCCGAGAGTGATTGGGAAGACTTTTATATCCTTCTCGTCTTGCACCCTGTGGCTTTTAAACAAAACTGAGATTATGTTGCTTTAATTAATGCTTTTAAATATTTAACAATTTAATTTTCCTGTGCTGTTCTTTGAAAATGTAATTTTAACTGCATTATCCATTGTGTGAATGTCAGTTTACTTCACCAGTCCCCAATTCCAGGGTGCTTAAGCAATTTCTAGCTTCTTGCTGTTTTAACTTATAACTTATTAGCTTGGTCTTGATACTTATCTCTGGGGCTCAGAAATAATTGGCTGACTGAATTCTCCCAGGCCCTTAGCTCCCTGCTGCATGGAGACTTGGCTTGGTTTGAACTCTGGATCAGGCAGGCTGCCTGACCTAGGGTTCTAGCTCCCTCGGTTGTGTCCTCCCCCAGTGACTCTGATTACCATTCTGCTCTCTTCTCCTTTGGTGGATACAAAGGGCACACCTAGGCAGCTCCAGGTACAGAGGGGACCACGTCCCTAGAAGCTCTACAGGGGTGGGGTCATTTGGGATCGATTCAGAGCTTATCTTACATCATGACTAAGTTTGGCTGCTTCTGTCCGTCTTGAACTCTGGCACGCTGGGCACTGCTGCAAGCCTTGGATTCTGAAGGCTCCAGCCTGCTGTCAGTTGGCACTAGGAGCCCAAAGGTTCTTCTTAGACTTTTATTTTCAAGTGGAGCCTCTTTATATTTGATCCTGAATGACCTTGAAGAGGTGGAAGAGCCTTGTGCTGGTAAAATATCTCATAGTGTGGATTTGGTAGGAGAAAGTGCTGCCTTTACAACTTTCTGCATTTAGGTCACATTGTTAGGGATGAAATGGGAACAGCTGAGTCCTAGAGACAGACTGTTTTTCAACTGCTTAGTAGCTATGTGATGTTGGGCGAATTACTTAGCCTCTCTGGGCTTGTTTTCCTCATCTGTAAAATGGTGATAGCGATATCAATTTCAAAAGTACTATGAATAAATTCTCGTGCTTACAATAGTGCCTGGCCAATGAGTGCTGACATGTTAACAGTTAATAATATATTTTGAGCTTGTGTGAAACAAAGGAAGTGTAGGGAATTGATGTCCTGTTGACCACCTTTCTCTCTCAGCACTTAGTTGGTCGGCTAATTGGCAAGCAGGGGCGGTATGTGAGTTTCCTGAAGCAAACATCTGGTGCCAAGATATATATCTCAACCCTGCCTTACACCCAGAACGTCCAGGTCTGCCACATAGAAGGTCAGTGGCCACTGCTGCCCCATTTCATTTTCTTACCTGAAATGTAAGTGAATTAAAGTATTTGAGTCTCAGTTGTTCCCCTTTTGGACTCTAACTCTGAAGAGAAAACCCTGCTCATCTCAGGTAACCAGAGCATTGGTTATCTCCCCTTCACCTCTCATCTCCAGTTCAGGTGCTTGAAGGAGACTTGGGTTTCTCCCCAGATACTCTAGCCAGGGGAGGCATGAGCACACAGATGGGTGGGTTGGGGTCCTGGGTTTACAGTGCCTACCATCCTACACAGCTCCCTCACAGCACAGAAGTGGAATGGATACCCCTCTGGTAGATGAGGGCCAGGCCTTTCCCCATTGCTCACTTCTTATTGTATTCAAAGCATTTGAAACATCAGTGGGTTTCAATTCTGTTTAGATGCTTTTCTTTCTAAGGCACCTTAGCTTTTTGGCATCTTAAAAGATACACTTGAACTCTAGGAATTTGAAATGGGTATGTGCATGAGTTTTGCTATGTTTGTCTTACCCTCTGTGACTATGTCCTGTGTCCACCCCCATTTAGGTTCTCAGCATCATGTGGACAAGGCGCTGAACTTGATTGGGAAGAAGTTCAAGGAACTGAACCTCACCAATATCTACGCTCCCCCACTGCCTTCATTGGCACTGCCTTCTCTTCCAATGACTTCCTGGGTGAGCATGCTCCTGGGGGACCAGGACTAATTGTACCCCTCAACAAGAAACTCCCAAGACCATAGGCCAAGAAGGCCAAGAGTTCACTGATGCCTGTGCCCTCTCTCCAATGGCCTCCACTAATCAGTTCTGCTTCTGGTCTGTGTCCCCTGGAGAAGGGTCAGGCTGGAGTGCTGGTAGGAAGCCAGAGACCTCTTGGTCCCTGTTGGAAAGGACCACTCAATTGGCTCTGCCTCCTAGGTACCCTTTGTGCAAAAAGTATTTGCCTAGTCCACAAGGAGCCTGGGTGCATCCAGCTTGGCTTGGGACTCCCTGAAGCTGGAGCTGTGTATGGGTGGAGCTGGCTGAGGAGCCTGAGGGTCTGCCTACCTTGTTTATAGTGGCCACTTCATTTCTGGCTGTCTTCCCTGAGCCTTACAGACTCAGGTTAGGCTTGGGGAGGGGAAGCTCTGACAGATGGACCCTGCCCAGGTCAGTGAGGTGCACCACTGCCTCAATTGCTGGCTGTTGGGAGCCTCCCTGTCGAGCCCTGAGTGAGGCTACCTCAAGTGACCACTCATGGCATGGCAGAGCAAGGGCCATAGTGGTGTTGAAAATACACTTTCCATGCTGAAGTAAGTTTTCCTTGAACCCCTGCCATCTGCATGCCATGCTGTGTTGGGTTGTCATGCCCTTTTCAGAGATGTGCCACTTCAGAGACTTGCCCTTGGGCCTGGGGCTTCACCCAGATGTGAGGAGAGGATTGCTGCAGTGCCCGCTGCCCCTCCCCCTTCTCTGCAGCTCATGCTCCCAGATGGCATCACTGTGGAGGTGATCGTAGTCAACCAGGTCAACGCTGGGCACCTGTTTGTGCAGCAGCACACACACCCTACCTTCCACGCACTGCGCAGCCTGGACCAGCAGATGTACCTCTGCTACTCTCAGCCCGGAATCCCCACGTTGCCCACCCCAGTGGAAAGTAAGTGCTGTCCTGGGGGTCAGAGGGGAGTCCTGGGCTCTGGCCAGGCCAGGGAGAGAGAGGTTTTGGGGGAGGCGTGTTCTACCCCTGGACCTGACCAGGAGGAGGCCTTTCTAGGATCCTTCATGTGACCAGCGTCATCCTGGAGTTCTTGATTCTGCCATAGGGCACTCTAGGCTGAGTCGCCTGGCTAGCCCAAGCTGCTCTTTCCTTCGGCTGGTAGAGCCATGGGGTTGGAGTGCAGTTTTGACACGTGGATTCAGATCTCAGCTCCGCCCACTTGTTCCAGGAATTAGGATTGGATTCTGTGTATGTTATGTGTAAGGGTCCTGATGCAGATCAGGTTCCCATAGAAGCTCCCTGAGTGTATCCATCTCTGCAATGCATTGGGTCATCTCCATTTGACAGAAGACAGAGCCTCTGAAGTCATGTGACTTGCCCACATGATATCTGACCAGGAGCTGGGATCTGATCCCAGCTGGAGCCTTGAGTTGACTCTTCATCACTATTACCTTTGTTAGCTGGAATTGAATGTCCGAACATCTCTGCACCCACCCCGGTCCAGGACTCCAAACCTCCAGTCCCCCAATGGGCTTCAAGCATTAGGAAAATCTTTGAAATTATCTGTAGCATTCTGTATGGTTTTTCTTTTGGAGGAATAAGGACTTCAGTTTTTGTCAGATTCTCTAATGTTGACTCGACCCATAAGGAAAGACCAAACTGGAGGTCAAGAGGTGACTGCACCTGGGGCTGCCTTTAAGGGTTAAGACCCAGCATGTCAGCTGTGTCATAGGCTCTCATCCCCACTGGCCTGGGCCAGCTGCCACAGTTTCTGTCTGCCCCACCTGTGCTGCCCCAGGATGGAATTGATGACTTGGGTCACTCACTCTCTGGCCTTGTTGACTGCCCTGGGCATCTGTGCCCTCAGCCTTGTCCTGAAGCAAAGGTGAGAAGAAGTGGGGTTTATACCTGGGATCCCCCTTCTGATCAGCCCTGGATCTGAGTTGTCCTGAGTTGTCATGGGCTGAAGCACATTCTAGATACCAGGCCACCGAGAGCTGCTACATTTGGAAATTCTTGTGTCTTTCTAGGACTTTCCCTTGAGAATATAAGTCCCCATTCCCTGAGTTTTGTATTCTACTTTTTGTTCCAGTCAGTGTGTTTACCTCACACTTTAGTAAGTTCCAGAGTAAACTGATTTAAATGAATGCTTTTCGGGTCTGGATAACTTTTTGGCTGCATTTCCCGGCTTAGACCCAGTCTTAGAGTCTGGGGAGGCCTTGGAAATTCCTGGCCGTTCCGTCTGCTGTGGTATGGAGGTGCAGGCCCCTGAGGAGGCATGGGCTGGGGGGGGGGGGGGTTGTGTTGATTGCGTGGCCCTTGGTGCCCTGCTCTGGGCCAGGCTTGTCCACAAGCTTTCTTCCTGCCCTGCAGTAACGGTCATCTGCGCTGCCCCTGGCGTGGATGGTGCCTGGTGGCGAGCTCAAGTGGTGGCCTCCTATGAGGAGACTAACGAGGTCGAGATTCGCTACGTGGACTATGGCGGCTATAAGAGAGTGAAGGTGGATGTGCTCCGGCAAATCCGGTGAGTCGCAGCTCCTCGGACAGCACGCACCCTGCTGTGAGGGAACTGGGACCTCTGCTGGCAGTTCTCCCAGGCCTGGGGCGTTTGCGCGTCCCTCCTGCTGCTGCCTGCTTCGCTCTAGGCGGTCTGATGTGAACAAACCCCTTTGCTCACCTCAGCCTGGCTTCCTTATAGAAGAATTCCCCCAAGAATCATATGTCAGAAATGAAGCAGGCCTCTTTTGGGGAGTTTGATGCAAGAAGACCCTCTGAGGTCAGGCTTGCACAGGGCAGGCAGCCTGCATTCAGGCATGAGGGGAGCTGAGGCCTCCACCCATCGCAGGTACTTCCACTTTGCTTCTTCCTGGGTGGCAAGGGTCACAGCACTGAGAGGGGTGGAGTCAGCCTTGAAGTCCACGTTCAATGTGTTCCCTTCTTGTTTTTGTAGGTCTGACTTTGTGACCCTGCCGTTCCAGGGAGCAGAAGTTCTTCTGGACAGTGTGATGCCCCTGTCAGGTAACAGGTGGGGGTCTCTGGCTGGGGGGTGGGGGGCAGTTGTTGAGAGTAAGTCTTCGTCTTTGAGAGCCTGGAAGAAGACTTAACATCATCATGGGTATTACCACCGTCAGTTTCTGACTGACTGATAGCTTTGGGCTGAGACCTGAGAGCTTCTAAGTTCTCAGGTGATGCTAATGCTGCTGGTCCACGGACCACCCTTTCAGGTCCACTGCTCTAGACTTTACTCAGGCCCCCATCTTAGAGAGGCTTCGAACACAGGTGCCTCCCAGAGCACAGTGGAGACCCACAGTCCTAGCCCCCTAGGTCGAGGGCAGGCATTGAGGCCCCCCGCACTGCTCCTGGGGACGCTGTGGAGACCATGCTAACACTCACCTGTGTGGTGTCTTAGACTGTGATCATATTGCTGGGGCAAGTGACTTAGCCTTGATTTTTCCCCCCTTCTTGAAAATGGGTGATTCCTGTCTTTGAGGGTGGCCAAGGGAATTACATAAATGCAAGAACTAGGATGTGGGTGCTGGTCAAGCTACAGCTACGTATGACCAAGAACTTTAGGCCTGTAGGTACTGGTCTGTTGATTGTTGCTCCTCTCTCCCCAGGTTTGCCCTCTCCCATCTTGTTCTTGTCTAAAGCAGTGAAATGCTTTAGAGGCACTGCAGTCTAGCTGCGGTTGAATGCTGGGCAGGGCCTTCATTTCGTTTTCCTTTATGGCTCTTGCCCAGCCTTCCTCCATGTCTGTCCATCTCAGCAGTCTGTCCAGGCCCAGCTGAATCTCACCCTCCTCCATAAGATGTTCCCAGGCCTTCGTAAACCTGCCTCTCCATTCCCTACCATCTTTTGCCTTGGGTGTGTTCTTGTATGTAACTTGTGTAATCTAATGAAGAATGCTGCCTCAGTGCCCTGCCCACTGTAGAGTGACTGCCTGTGTTGGGCTGTGTGGCCAGCTGCCTGGGTTTGAATTCCACTTGCACCACTCTGGGAGCTGGTTGAACTTTGGCCATCCACTTTTGTGTCCTGTGTTCTCACCCGTAAAGTGCAGAATAACACCTGCCATCTCATAGGGTGTTACTGATTCAGTGGAAGAACTGCTCAGCCCAGCCAGTCCCCAAGTAGGTGGTGGTGATATGTCCGTTGAAGGCAGTGTTTCTGTCCCTCTGTCACCCTGTGGGTGGTAGGTAGCAGGGATCCTGAGTGTATGTAGAAGTTTGGGCTCTGTTCCTGACCATAGGTGGTGCTCCCAAATGAAGTTCTCCATGGCAGCATCTGAGGCCTTCCACTTTAAATATACCCGGGAATTGTGTAAATGTAAGAATGCCTTACCTCAGTGAGCATCTAAATGCGGCCTTTCCTTCTCCTAAAGATGATGATCACTTCTCACCTGAAGCGGATGCAGCTATGAGTGAGATGACAGGAAACACAGCACTGCTGGCTCAGGTGTGTGGCTGGTGAGTGGGAGGGTGGCAGGCTGGACTGGGTCTGTCTGAGGAGCCTCCTGCCTGGCTTGTGTAGTGCTGCCTGGCCTCCTCTGGACTTCCTGGGAACTGACCTTTAAATGCCTGCCTGCCTGTGGCTCTCCTGCCCTGCAGTGGCCAGCATCTTTAATGAGAGGTGCATGGGAGAGCTTTTAAACATGCTTTTGTTCTGTTTTGGTTTTAGGTGACAAATTACAGTCCGACTGGCCTTCCTCTGATTCAGCTGTGGAGTGTAGTTGGAGATGAAGTAAGTTCTGTCCTTTCCTTCTGCGTTACTGGCCAACAGTAATGGTTGATTTGGTTCTGGCATAGATTGTTTCTTCTGAAGCTAATCAGAGGATGTAACTATAGACCAGTGTTCCCCAGGGGACCTTTAGCAATGTCTGGAGACCTTTGTGGTTGACATAATTAGTAGTGGTGATACTAGTGTCATCTGGTGGGTAGAGGCCAAGGACGCTGCTAAACATCCCACAGTGCACAGGACAGTTCCCACAAAGAATCATCTGACCACAATATCATTGGATCTTTCTGGACTTTGTTCAGACCTTCCTGGACCTTCTGTCCATTGAGTTTTGCTCTCCTCCAGCTTATGGTATTAAAGCTTAGATTTCTTCAGCATATTGAAAAGCCTATCCTAATGCCAGGAGAACATTTAAGTCAGTGCCCCTGTTGGCCCAGAAAATGAGTCATGCCCCCACACCTCCATTACTCTTGTCCTGTTACCTGCGGTGGCAGCCTGGGACTGTAGGAGGGAGGGCCCATGCATTCTTGAGAAATAGCTGCTGGGTACCATGGGCAAAGCTCTTAAGGGGACTTTGTTTTCTAGGTGGTGTTGATAAACCGGTCTCTGGTGGAGCGAGGACTTGCTCAGTGGGTCGACAGCTACTACACAGGCCTCTGACCCCCAATCCCCACAGCCACTTGAGTCTTTTTTGCACTTTTGAAGTTGGGCTTGGCACTCAAGGCAAAGGCATTACATCAGAATAACGTCCTCCTCAGAAGGTCCTGTTTTTTCATGGTGTGGTCATGTTGCGAAGATGTTTCGTCTCTGAGACAAGGAAGAAACTGTGGGTTCTTTTCAAAGCCATATGATGGTGTTTAACAAGCCAGTCGGCTTAACCTGGTTCTAAGCTATTGAAAAAAAAGTGGAAGGAACACTAACTCCACCGGGTTGTCCTAGTCCCCGCCCCCTTTCCTTTCTTCTCTTCTTCCTTCTCACTTTTCCTCCCCAACCCCGAACCAAACCAACTGTAGCAGAAGAGCCAAGGGATGTGTTGCTTGCTTGAGAGGGTTTTTTGCTTCAAATTCTCCTTCAGGGAGCAGGACATGAGCTGACTAATTGGTGTCAATTACTTGTACAGCTTACATAAATGAATTTATGATGTTTAGCCAGATTTTATAAACTTCACTTGGGTCTCTAAGAAAGCAAACTTTTTAATGCATATGTAAATACAAAGCAATCAAAGCTCTGGCCTTGGTCAGTGGGGGGAAGGGGAACTGTTATCTTGCCAAGCCTGGTTGTAATTTGTAACCATTTTCTATTTGTGCAAACTCTGTAAATATATGTTTTAAAAAAATGTAATATTTTGTACAAGACACACTGGAGAACAAAGGGAACTCAAGATTTTTCCATGCCCCATGTCATCTGTGAGCAAAGTGACCTCCGCAGCGCACAGCTGCCCGCCCCAGTTCCTCCTGCGGGCTCCCGAGGCATCCCGCACACTGAGCAGCGTGACTGTGTGATAAAGAGTGCAATCTGGGGACTTTTTTTTTTCCTGTACAAATTTGTTTAAAAAAAAAAAAAAAAAAAAAAACTCATCGAATTACCTTGCAGTGGTGTATTTTGATTCTTTATTAGACTAGTTCCAACATTCTGCGATTTTAAATGAGTAACTTACGAGTGCATAAACCTTGGATTGCATGCACTGTAGCAAGCTTTGAGTTCGGTTCCGTGGTGGGAGAGGTTGGGGAGTGAAGAGAGCGATTGTGAGTGTGGGGGAGCTGGAGGATCCCTCTGAAGGAGATGCAGGACTCTTGGAAGATAGTTTAGCCAGAAATTTCCATCTGTTCTTTCTCCCTCCTTGCCCCAGAAGGGGGCAGCAGAGCTGCTTCTGCCCGCTCAACCCCATGCATATCACAGATAGCCAGGCACTGGTTCCAGAATTCTTTGGTTGGGCATTCTTAATAGAGCTACAAAGTTATTAATTTACTGTAGTGATAAGCATGATATAAAATATCCATGCATTTATGTGGTGCAGACACTAGTGACTCAGCTCCTCCTCTTAAAGGTAGGCTCAGGCCTCCAGGGGTCTCTACAGAGCTGAGATACTTGAGGGTCCCTCACACGAGGGAATCCTCCCACAGAGCTGTGGGTATCGAGTAGTTAAAAGGCAATGAAGTGGAACCATGGAAATGTCCCTGCTTGTCAGAGTTGGCCCGCAGCGAGCTCTCAGGCAGTCTTAGCCGCTGGTTGCCCGAGTCCCAGTGATGACTTTGGCCAAGTCATGTTACACCCAGGTCTCAGCTTTTTCTGTGTAGCTCTCGCATCGCTGGAGTGGGAACGGGAGACTTCGAGCTAGTTTGCAGAGAGCTCGCAAAGCCTGGTGTGCAGATCTGGACTTTATTTTCGGGAGCCACTGATGGTTTTAACAGAAGGGGCACCATCCGATTCTGGTGCAGTGAGGAGAATGGGGGTGATGGGTGAGCAGAGACCAAGGCCAGGATCGTCTAGACAGACAGGACTTCCTCCGGCATGGCTCCTGGGTGACGATGTAGTCAGGATCCTTGGGTAAAGCCCCTAGGATTGAGGGGAGAAGGTAGAACAGTGGGGAAAGGAGGTAGGCTGTTCTTAGTCTCTGAGGTCTCTGAGCCTTCTGGGATGGTCCGTTAAACAAGATTTGGTATACACGGGAAGAAATGGGTTGGAGGTTGGTGAAGGGCATGTACTCTGAATAACGGTTCTCAGATTGTTGCAGGCCTTTAATTAATTTCCAGAGTTCTGAAAAAGTTTATTTTGACCATTTTGCCAGTAATTATGTTTCTTTTATGGAGGAGCAGATTTTATAGGGGTTTAGCTCCACCATTATGAGCAAGAACATTTTAGATTCTTTGAATTACCTGTGGGCCATCCAGGGGACAGCTTGGAAGTGTGAGTTTGAAAACTTGTGAGAAAAGCCAGCACTAGAGAGAGGTTGGGTAATCTTCCCAGGATGTGAGGGACAGAAGTGGGATGCTGGACGCAGTAGGCTAAAGCTGCCAGCCTGTTCTTGCTTCAGGTGTTTGTGTCTGCGACTTCCTCTCCGGTCTTTGGGGCCCTGCCAGGTGTACGGGAGGGGTGGCTGGTCCTGGTAGGGTGTCAGCTGGGTGCTTGGGTTCTGCTACACCTCAGAACAGCTGCACTTAGACCACTTACAGGTTTCTCTAACCATCACAGGTTTCAGGTAAAACAAGATTAGTAGCCAGTTACGGAGTGCTTACCGTGTCTGACACTGTGCTGTTCTAGAGATAATACTCGGTCCTCAAGACAACCAGTGAGGTAGGACTGACCCTAGAGGTAGAAGGTGGTGACTTTAGAAAGTGGTTTTTGGAAGGAGCAGGTCTGAGACGCAAAGCCAGGCTTTGCCCATGGCCTTGTCCTCTTTACCGTGGCTCCTTTGAAGCAACACAAAGACGCTCGCGCCTTGCTCCATCTCTCCAGACAAATGCTGCAGTGGTTGAATGATCAGCCCATAGGAAAATTTTGAAACAGAATGAAGAAAACAATAGGACAGGAGAGATCAACCATTTTGCTTATTTGAAAATTTTAAATTTAAGTAACATTAAGCAAAGCCAGGAGAAATTTGTAGCATCTAGGCCAAAAGGGAAAACGTTTTAAATCTGTGATGATCTAAAAGGAAAACTTAGCGCTGGCGCTGTCAGCACTGTGGCCTGGGTTCGATTCCCGACCAGGGAACTCCCCACATAACCAATAAAAGGAAAACATAGTCATGGGCAGAAAATACAAGGTTGGATAATTAATTCACAAACTCATCCTAGCCCAAGTGCTACACACTTCATCGCTGAACATCCCTTCAGTCACCTTTAGAGTGCTCCTCTGTACTTAGGTTGTTGGTACAGCGCTGCCACCGTAAGCCTAGGGTGGCAAGTTCGCGAACTTAATTCTCAGATTTCGGGGACCATGACAGCTCTGATGGCCACTCCAGAAAAAGAGTTCCAAAAGGGTGGACTAGGCGCTGCCATCGGAATTTAAATTTTTCTACATAAAAGAAATAGATGAAATTAATAATAGTCTAATATCTCATGTCAATGTATAATGGACATTAAAAATATGAATGAAGTATTTTACTAAGTCTTTGAAATCCTGTGTGTATATTTTATACTTTAGCCTTTCTCTTTCCAGACTAACCAGGTCAGGTGTTCAGTTGCCACCCGTGGCTTGGGGACAACCAGACTGGACAGCACAGGACGAGGCTATGCCTTTGATCGCCATCACACAAATACTAACAGGCTTACATATGTTCTTCCTTATCTTATTTGAGAAGTTCTAGGGTTTTTTGCATATTTTTTCTAGATGAATTTTTGGTAGGAGGGGATCAAGCAAATGTTGTACCGACATTTGAAAAGGATATGTATTGTTGGTTTGGTACAAAGCTTTATGTAATCTATTAAATTGGTCTAGTAAGTTATTCATATCTAATATCAAATGTTTTTCCTTTTTGCCCCATCCCTCCACCTTTTTTTTTTTTTTTACCTGCACTATCTGTCCATTTCTAAGAAAAGCACATTGAATGATTCTGGTACTGTTGTGTTTTTCGGTTTTTCTTAATAACTTCTTTTATAAGTTTCAGTTATGTTGTTTAGTTTGAAAAGTTTATGAAAAGTATTTCCATATGGACATGAAATAGCTTTGGTGTCCTGTTTGGTGCTTTTGGTTTTTAATTTTATATACTTTTTCTCTGTCACTTTAGTTTGGGCGCCTTATAAACACATTACTAGAATTTTTAAGTGACATCTAGAAAGTCAGTAGGTGAATTTAACTTGTTAGTTGTGATCACTGTTGCAATATTATTTCCCATTTAGTTCACTTTCCTATTGTTCTCTAATTGTTTTTTGTTTTCCTTATTATTTAGATGATTAAAATTTTCCCTTGTAGGAAATGCAGGATTTAACGTCTTGTTTCTGTGTATGTTATCGATGGATATCAGTTCTCCACTGGTACCTTTGATTTATATTTCTCTCAATATCACATATTTACGGTCTCCTTTCTTCCTGAATAAGAAAGTCTTCAAAATGTCACTTTCTGCCCTTTTTCCTACAGCAGTGCACATATCCTATCTCTTGTTTTGTTGGAACGTCTTGAATATAGTTCAGAATTACAAACTTTGCACTGGATGCCTCTATCTCAAGGAGCTTTTAATTGATGACATTAAACTTCAGTCATGTTATCAAAAAATATTCTAGCTCAACCTGAATCTTTTTCACCAGCTTCACATCTCACCTGTTTCTTATGTACTTGTTCTTGAGTTCTTTATTTTGATTTACTTCTAATTTTTCTGGAGTATTTCTTTGAATTTTTTGTTAGCTGGGCATCCTTGATGAAGTGGAAGTCTCCTTGCCAATACCCCCTTGTCCATCCTAGCACTGTTGAGCTCAGTCGTGGTCAGTGACAAGTGGATACAGGTGACATGTATCCCAAAACAGACACTCCCAGAGCCAGCGTGCGGTTCCCTTGTCCTTTCCCTCTGGCCCACTGCTGTCCACCTTCCAGTGTTGACTCATCCGTGCACCTGGGTCGTGGCGTGAGGACGACATAGAACAGAGCTGCAGCCAGCCCATGACGCATGTATGGTGCACATGGTGCCCAAAGCGGCAGGGGTAGTCCCCGAGGTCCGAGGAATGAGTGCTACCCCTTGCCTCTCCTAGCCTGCCTTGATCGATGTTATCTTTCTGAGTTCCAGGCTTTTCCTCCGAGGACTTGGAGCTCTGGCCATGGGGCTTGGGGCAAGTTTCTTGCTCTCCGCTCCCATAACCCCCATCTGTAAGACGTGAGGGTGAATTAGATGAGCATTGAGGTTTGTAAGATTTGACTGTAGACTGATCTGTTCTGCATATAAGGGCCTTCTGAAGATTCTTCTTCATGAGGCTGATTTATTTTGTATTTTTACAAAGCAAATTACCTAGGGGAGGCTTGGCTGTTAGTTGCTAGAAATGGGTCCAGTGGACATCTGGTGAGGACAGATAGCATTTGAGAAGCCATGGAAGACACTGGAAGGCGGACCCCCTCCTCCTGGATCCAGGGTGGATTTCTGGTCTTTGTCCCACCTCCCTGGTTTGGTGACAGGCAGGATGTCTGCTGTCCCCGCTGATCTCTTTCCGTTGAGTGCCTGTTGTGTGCCACATGTCCTGTTAGGGGGCTGCAAGGATGAAATGCACACTGGCTCTTTAGGAAGTGTCTCTCTCTGGGGAGGTGGACTTGGTGGTCTGCATGGAAATGGTGCTTGCTGGTGGGGCTGCCTTCCCTCTTTCCTAACGCTGATGACACTGTGCACTCTTATCTGCTATGATGCCTCTGCTGCTTCGTACGATGGGAGGATGTGTGAGGCCAACATTCCTATGCTGCTGGGGGCGGGGGGCTCTTTGCAGAAAGCAGCCCCCACCACCTTGAAGGAAGAGAAGGCCAAGGGCAGTGGTGAGAGGGTGAGGGGGAAGCTGCACAGCGAGAGCCGCGCTCCTGCTAAAGTGGAATTTGTCCCATGGCTCTGGTTCGTGGGCATTTGGAATAAGATGGTAAAAGTGAGAGCAGATGTCTTCACAGGAGCTGTCTGCAAATACACCATTGTAGAAGTCCTGGCTTTTTGATTTTCATTTTTTAATAGATGATAAACACAATACATGATTCCAGATACATCAGGATAATGAGTGAAAGGATGTCTCCTTTCTGAGTCCCCAGACACCCGTGTTTCCTCTGCAGGGTAGATTACTAACAGCTTCCTGTGCTTCCAGCGCTCACGCACACAAAGGATGGCATAACGTCAACCATGGGCACACACCAGGCCCGCGATCATCACTGTTTACGTGTTGTCTATGGCTGTGTTTGTGCTACACCCACACGGTTAAGTACCTGCGACAGACACGACGTCCTGTGAAGCCAAAACTACCTGGCCTTTCACAGAACAGGTGTGCTGAGCCTCAGTGTAAACACCTGTGCGCTCCCCCCACCCTTTAATCAAACTTAAATGTAGCCTTTGTTTCCTGCCTCTTTTCCAACCACAGATTCCTTAGACTTTGAGAATGATAGCATCGTCAGGTTCTCTAAGGCTCTCTGTGGTGACCAGCTCTGTGGCACGTAGGCTGTCTCCACTAGAGCCTTGTTCCTGGCAGGGGGACCCAGCACAGAACCCCCCCAGCCACATAGGCTGGGTGCATAACCTGGGGTAGCCCCGGAGGACCCTCTTGATAGCGGAGGTGTGGCCCACAAACGCAGTGCTGGCAGCATCTGTGAGCCCCGGCCTCCGAAACCCACATGCTTGTTTCAGGCATCGACGTTTAAGAAGCACTGTGACAGCAGGAGTGTCCCACCCTGGCTGCATTTCAGAATCACTTCTAAAATGACCAATTCTGGGGACCCAGTCTTACAGGTGCAGATTTAATCGGTTCGGGTGGCAGCCTGGGCATTGACATTTTTTTTTCTTTAAGTTACTACCTTTGGAGTATAACATGTATACACAGTGCACACACAAATCTTTTTTTTGTTTTTGTTTTTGTTTTTTGTGCTCCCCTGGCTGGGAAACACACACACAAATCTTGAGTGTAGAACATGCTGCATTTTTCGCATATACACACCTGGGTAACTGTCATCAGATGAAGATTGAAGATGGAGGTACATTTCCTGTACCTAGGATTTTCCCTCATGCCCTTTTCTAATCACTGCCCTCTCCCCAGGTCATCTTTTATTGCCCTGAGATTCGTTTTGCCTGTTCTGGAATGTCCTTTGAATGGATTTGTCCAGCAAGGACCCTTGCAGCCTGCCGCTGGCACTCATCATGATGTCTGGGAGGGGCTGTGTGTCAGGAGCTCTCGTGTTGTGTGTATTCTGCTGTATGGAAGCACTACGATTTATTTACCTGCTCTTTGACGTTGCCATACGTTTCCAGTTTGGGGCTGTAATGATTCATTCTTGGTGGATGTATTCATTGCCTTGCTCTTGGGCCTGCACCTGGCGGGCGGACAGCTGGCCCATGGGTGACTGTGATGTGCCACCAGGACTGAGGATCCTGCTGCAGAGACTCAGCTCTTAAATGCTGGCTGCCGAGCTGCCCTTCCGAGGCCTGAGGTTGAGCCATACCAACCTCTGTTAGGTTCCCCAGTTGCCTTCCAGAAAACCTCGACTCCGTGTCTGTCACTTGCCACCAGTGAGCCCTATCCAACTAGACATGTAGTTGCACTCCAACTCCTACCCCACCCCTGAATCTGCTTCCGTGTTGAACTCTCGTCCCCATCATTTCTGTTGATTGGGTGCCAGCCTCGACCCAGTATCTCCTGTGCCAGAGCCCTTACTACCTGCCTCTCTGTCCTGAGATCACGAGCATATGTTAGGCCATAGGCTTGATGTGAGGCTGGACAGGCATGAAGCACATAAAGCACTTTCACATAGGGCCTGGTGGACAGTGCTCACCAAGAGGTGCCTAACACAGGTAACAGAACATTTCCATTGTCACTCAAAGTTTTCCGGACTGCTACATTGAGAGCTGTGCTGATCAATAAGCCCTTGGCCCCATGTGGCTATCAAGCACTTGAAATGTGACTTGTCCAAATTGACATGTGTGGTAAGTGGAAAATATGCACTTTCTGAGAAAATGATTACATGTTGAAATAATATTTGGGGTATAGTGGGTTAAATAAAATACAACCAGTCATACCTGTTTCTTTTTACTTTTTAAAGGTGGCTAGTGGCCAGGTGATCACTCAGGTGGCTCTGTCATTTTCTGTGGGACAGTGCTGAGAAGAGGAATGCCATTAGAAGAGGTCACACCCTTTCAGATGATGTTTCTGAAATTAAGGGGGCTCAGACCATCTGCTTCAGAATTTACCTGGTGTGCTTGTTAAAAATGTGAGGTGCTGGGCTCTACCCAGAAACGTAAGCCTGGGACTGGGAGTCTGCATTTTCAGTAAGCCTCTGCTAGACTCGTGCCCTCGTAGACTTGCGATTCACTGCTCCTAGAATTTGGGGCAATTTGATTTTCCTCTTAAACAGGTGCACTCCCTTGCTTTAGACTGTGAAAAGGTGGAACTCTTATTTTCTACATTGACTGGGCTTCCAGGAGTGTTTAGAACTAAGTTTTGTGTTAAATAAGGGTTTAATTATCATATGACCTGGGTAGCTGTTTTGCAGTCTGATGGTGTATTAGTTATCTTGCCTTAGTCTAGAAGTATCTAGCCTCAAAAGACCTGTCCTCTAGTCCTGGTTCTGCCCTGTGGTTCTTCAGAGGATGAAAAGAGATCATTTAATTTCAATAAAAAGCTTACCTAAAACAATAGAGGTAACAAAAGCAAATGCACTCCACACAAGCCATGAAGTTCTGTGGCCTTGGACCACTAGATGACGCCACAGCACAAGCTTATGGAAGTACTCGGCCCGCCCTACACCAGATGTTTCAGACCAGTGGTTCTCCAGTGTGGTCTCATTTTCAGAACTTAGCAGAAATGCAAATTCTCAGGCCCTCCCCCCCCCCCCCCCAGACCTACTGAATCAAAAACTGTTTTACCACACCACGCAGGTGGTTTCTGTTGCACACTTAAGTTTGAGAATCACTGTCCTGGAATCTGCCTAAGGTTAGCTTGGGTACAGGAGTGCAACGTATGGGAGAGAGAACTTGCTGGACAGGTGAGTGGAGGAAGGCTGGGGGAGGGGGAGAGTGAAGGTCACCCGTACAGCACAGTCCCCAATTGTTCACATTTGGACAGGGCTCGTACAAATCGGGAAGCAGTTAAGGGACAAGGGACTTGATGGCAATTTTGTATTTTTCTTTTTAAGGTATATCAAATGGTGGCAGCTGGATGAAGGGAAAAGGGGATCACTGGGGAACCCCCACTTTAGGTGAAAGCAGAAACTGGCTGGTTGTGTTCTGCGGGTGCTCTCGGCCAGCCTGTGTCACCACTATGGCTTTTTATTTCTGACCATTCTGAAATTTCACCAAAGCACTAATATGTTAATGGACTAAAATCTTGCAACTCTCCCAGAATGATGCAGGAAAATAGATGCTTAGAAATCAAAAAGCGCCTTGAGACTAGGTGGAAAAATCACTAGTGAATTAAACCCTGATTTCTATCTTTTCAATCCTATCTGTATCCTAAGGGAAGGCCAGTGCCAGAATGAATTCATATCTTTTTTTTTTTTTTTTTTTTTTTTTTGGACACAGACAAAAATTCCTTTTGCAGGTGGCTACTGAGCCTTCATAGGGGCAATGCATCATGCAAATAATTTTTTTCAGCTATGATGTGTACGGGTTAGTTTGATTTATTTTTGATGTCAGAAACAAAATGGAAAGTTAACACTTTAAAAATGAGTGTGGCTAGCTGAATAAATAACTAATACGCTCCTAGCCAGAACTTGTCAGTGCCTCCTTAATTGCCCATTGATTCCTTAATTCTCTGCACTTTAACATCTGCAGAAATTAAGAGGCCAGGGAACACAGAGATGTCTTTTGTTAAACAAATGGAGGAAGCCAGGTTTTAGGAGGTGTAGTCCTTCCAGGCTTTGCTGGAGCATTTAAAGGCAGGAGGATGAAAGTCAGGTCCTGGGCAGTTTCTCTGGAATGTGGTGGGACCTCACCTTGCTTTTCCAGCCATGAATATTTATGGCGTGCCCCAGGGCCTGAGAACATATAGAACACAGAGCGATGTAGCATCAGGGATGTGGCGCGTCTCTCCTGTGGTTTCCTGGGGCATCCAAAGCGGCCTGATGTGGTCTTCCTCCAAAGAGGATGATGTCTGCAATCCAAACTCCACAGACTAGCCGGCCAGGATCAGGCCCAAGGGTCCCAGAGGGTCTCCTCCGTATCTTTCAAGGAAAGAAACGCTCCCTGCGGTTTCTTTGATCCCATTTCCAGGCTGGATGGGGGCACTGGCCATTGTTACCACCCTCAGGGGAGACCACTGACGCCGTCCTGACAGGCTTCAGATCCCCATGGGTCCCCAGAGCCTCCAGGCTCACCCCCACCCTCGCACTTTAACACCAGTTTTTCCACACTGCTGACAGTTCAAGGTCTCTAACCTCTGGCCTCCGTGAGGGCTCTCTGCTGGTTCTCCCCTCTTCCCCTAACACAGTGAGAGTCCCTCCTCTAGGGAATGTTTCTGAGCCCACACCTCCAGCCTCCCACCTCCTGTCCCCAGAGTACCCCTAGTGTTCTTTGGCTGTGCCCCCATCTCTTGGTATTGTGAGTCCCTTGAGAGCAGGACATAAGTGTTCTTATTCCTGTAACTCGAGCCTATGAAACATTATAGTCCCTCAAAAATATTTGGTCAATGAATGAACGATTTAGTTTGCCCTACAGAAGCTCAGTTACTATAACAGAGAATGAAATGCTCAAAAGGAAATTCCACGACTATTTCCTTGTCTGTTGTGTTCTAGCCTCTCACCCCTCTGTGTCAGGAAGTCCTTCCTTATGTCCATCCTTTTTAAGTCAGATAGAGCTGCATTGAGGTAGAGCTGGAGGCAAGTAAATGAGAAAGTGCCTGCAGAGCATTGGGCAGTTCCCTCACACCAGTGGACGGGTGCCTATTTCAGCCTCTGGTGGGTCCAGGCTAAGTCTGGCAGGACAGGTATGAGGTGATATGAAGAAAAGGCCATATTTTGCTGGGGTTTAGATCCTTGAACACAACGTATCTGACCACAAGTATGGGTCACGGAGACTGAAACCTCCCCCCTTTCAGAGGCAGTCTACATGTGTGGATGTCTCTGGGTTGGCATGTAGGCTAAGAGCTGTGTGATCTCAGGGAAGTTACTTAACCTCTCTGGGCCTTAGTTGGCTCATCTGTAAACTCAGCTCAATGGTAATAGTGCCGCCTGACATTGTGGGAATTAAATGTGGAGTTCCGGGCATCCGGGACGCAGCTGATAAATACTCCGTTTATGCCCTTCAGCTGCTGCATGGGGTCAGCGTGAGGACAAGATCTGCTGCATGTTGCTCTGTAGAAGTTTCTCAGGCAAGGCCATGTTTGTCTGCTTCTGTGGGTTCTTCCAGGGTGAGGTGAACCTCCTTTTTCTAGGTCCAGGGTGGCCCATCACTTCTTTCCCATCGAAGACCCAACTGCTGGTCCCTCCCTCAGTCACCCCCTGGAACCACCATGGAACGCCTCCCTGGCCGTAATTATGGCTCCAGGGTGACACCACCATCCGACCAGCTGCTGCCCAGGCCCCTGTTCCCAGGTGCCCTTCCCTTCTGAGCTGTGCTGGGGGCAGGCTCAGCCCCCCTACCCAGGCATACCCGCAGCGCGCGGCCTGGGCTCCTCACCCGCCTCTCCTCTCCGTCCCTAGTCCCCTCTCCATCAGCATCGTCATCACATTAGAATTCTCGCCCTTCTACTTATCAAATCAGCATCGCACCTGCCTGTCTCCGCCATGGTCCGCAGCCCTGCTTCTGTGTCTGCCTGGCGCCGGGCGGGGCGGCTCCTCTCTCTCTCTCTCTCTCTGGCAATTACGACTCCTTCCCCAGCTCAAGTCGGAAGTCTTTGTTCTTCTCCCTGAACGTTCAAGTTAATTTCTACCGACTGTTTATTCAGCCTTTGTACTGGCTGACTTGCTACTTATTCAGGAAGTGCAGCCCCCGGGGGAGAGAGAGGGGACACAGAGCAACAGTTCAGGACCGGAAGGAAGGACACTTCAGAGAGCGAGGGGGAGAGGCAGAAACTCCGAGGGTACCCCCGGGAACGAGGGCACCCCGGGAACGAGGGCCGTTGTGGCGGGGTGGGGGTGGGGACCCGGGGTGGGGGAAGGAACCCTGGGCGGAGCCGGCCAGCTCGTAGGGTTAGCACCTCAGTAGGTTGTTTACGTGTAAGTGTGCATGCATGCACGTGCACACGGATACTATGCACGTGGAGGGGTAATACGAACCTGTGTACACAGGCATGAGGCAGAAAAGTAATAGCTCTCTGACGGCCTTTTGTTCTGCAGAGCGTTTTGAGAGTTTGAGAGGAGTTGCTGTGCAGGCAGAATCGCCCTACTCTGAAGAGAAGAATTTGGGGCAGAGAAGAAGGTGGTCTAGCAGTCAGGAAGCAAAGAGGGGGAGCCGGGAAGGGGCTTGGGAGGGAGGAGGGCTGGGTGGTGTGGCCGAGGAGAGACCTCCACCTGGGCAGCCCCTGGAATCCGCGTTGCTCTAAGCGGTTTGCTGTGAGGTGCTGTGACGCCGCCCCCACACCCCCCGCCCAGTGTTCATGGAAACTTCAGTTTTAGGCAGCAGCTTTGTGTTTGAGGGTGCTTGGGGTGTAAGGAGGGAAGAGGTGTGTGCTCCATTTGTGAACTGATGCCAGGGTGCAGATAAAGCCACCTGCAGGGGAGTTCTCTAGTGGTGCAGTGGCTTAAGGCTCCGGTGCTATCAGTGCTGTGGCCTGGGTTCGACTCCCATCTAGAGAACTACCCACATACAAAAAAAAAAAAAAAAAAAAAAAAAAAAAAAAAAAAAAAAAAAAAAAAAAAAAAAAAAAAAAAAAAAAAAAAAAAAAAAGCCACCTCCAGGAGACAGGGCCCAGAGCAAAAGCAGGAGGCAGCTGGAAGTCTAGACTTCAAACTACTGAGAATTTGAAGAAATCTGGGCCAGAGCTGGACCTGTGGAAGAGTGAGTATGAATCAGTGTTACTCCTCTTTTGGGAGCCAAGAGACCCCAGCTGACATGTAGGATTCTCTATGTAAACACACAGGCAAGCAAATACGTTCTTAATATATAAAAGGTATAAATGCAAAATTACATATAACATGTAAGTTATATACAATACATTAAATATATTTATAAAGGTATAAAGGTAAAAATATAAATATATTTATAAAGGTAAGAGAAAATATGAAATTATAAAAATCAAACATTCAATACAAATACAATACACATGAGTAGACATTATAGTGTATAATTATGTATATAATTATACATAAAATATAGATGTAATCATGTTTTAAATATATATCAATTTATACGAGGGCTGTCTAGAAAAAATCCAGCCATAAATGCCTCTATTTTTTCATATTACATGGTTGGATACTTTCTGGACAGCCCTCATATATATACAGAGAGTGCCAAAAAATTGAATATTTTAAGAGAGGAAAAAAACTGTATTAAAATTGTAATACTCAATATATACCAGTAACAAAAGATGAATGCAAGTCATGTTTGATTTCCACATTTACAAAAGGTGCTCTAAGTGGTTACCATCAGTATTCATGTAACTCATAGATAATAGCTCTTAAAATGTATATACATTTTTTTGGCACTCCTGGAGTGTGGCTGGGGGGTGTGTACACATACACATACATACATAAAATGTAAATAAAATCTTGGAATACAGAATAAAGTCCCATCTTTTATTTTTCCCATTCTGACAATCTTTACTTTTATGTATGCTTACTTCATTTATATTTTTGTACTTTACTGCTATATAATCGGCATACAGGCTGCACATAAAATATGCAACATGTATGTTTTGACATATGCGTACACCTGTGAACCCATTATCACGGTCAAGGTGGTGAACATGTCCATCACGCCCAAAAGTTTACCCTGTCTCTTTGTAATGCCTCCTGTCCCTGCCCACTTCCCTCCCATCCCCAGTACTCTGCTTTATGTCACCGTAGATTAGTTTGTGTTTTCTGGAATCATATAAATGGAATCATACAGTATGTATTCTGTTCTGCCTGGCTTCTTTCACTCAGCATAATGTTTGGAGACTCATCCCTGCGTATTTCTGTGGTTCTTTCCCTTTTATCACCGAGTTGCATTGAATGGATCTACCACAGTTTGTTTCTCCAGCCACCTGTTGAAGGACATTGGGTTTAACATTCCAATGAAAATATCTCCAAGCCCTCCCTGCCATGAAGTGCAAGCAGTTCCTCTTTCTTCTCAAGTTTCTCCTCATTTCTCAAGAACCCCAAGGGCTGCAGGGTTCATTTCTCTGTAGGTTGGAGAGTTTAGGGCCTGCTGTCAGCACAGGGAGACGTACTCAGGCCCTGGGCTGCGTGCTGCCTCACTCGGCCCCCACCTCCCCCTCAGCACGGGCAGCCCGGGCCTATGAGGCAGGCTGGCACTCATTCCTGTGTCTGTGGTTCCTCAGGGAGCTGGGTCAGGAGAGGTCCCAGAGGCCACCGAGCACGGTGTCCAGGCCAGCCCTATTCTACCAGCATGCTCCAAGCTGGGACACAGCTACACCTGTTCACTCCGTCAGAGCACATTCCAAGCTCCCCGGGTGCACACATGGCCGCCCTCACATGAAGGCTCACACTGCAACTGGTCGCCTGGAGCCTCAGTGCTGCCCACAAAGTCTCCAGCTATTAATATTTCAGGAAGGCTCCTTGCAGGCAGCCCCCGTGTTCCATCCAGGCCCCAACCCAGTCTCCCCCTCTCACTCAGGCCCCTCCAGCCACACTGGAGCTTGTGCAGCTCGTCAAGCACACAGGGGTCCCTAGTTCAGGTACCTGGCACTTGCTGTTTCCTCTGCCTGGAGTACTCTTCCCCCAGATAAATTTCATCCCATCACCCATACATTTCACCTTTTCCCACTTTATTTTTTCTCTATGAATCACCTTATCATTGTCCCCCCACCAGAATATAAGTTCCACGAGGGCAGCGATTTGCCTACTTTGTTCATTTGTGTTTCCAGCTCCTAGAATGCCTGACACAGAGCAGGTGCTTAAATATTTGTCAAAAGAAAGAATGAATAAATGAACACTTGACCCTTACCCTCCTATTGCAGAAGAGCATCCCTGACCTTTCCAGAACAAAGAGCCAGAGGAAGTTTCAACCTTTAAAGGCTGAGACATGTTCACACTGAGAGCTGAGGGCATTTAGCTCTCTCTAGCAAGTCCTGATAGGACCGTAGGCCCTGACCCCTGGCATTGTGTGTCCTGGGCTGTGTGCCTCTGGGCCTTACAGAACAGCTCCTCCAGTTGTTTGCAAACTTTTTTTTAAAACACCCTACCCCACCCCCCACCCCGTAAGAAATCTTGGAATTTCATTATGCAAAATAGATAAAATCAATATTTTATTAGTATAAAACTGCAGACTTACATTTATAACATTTACTATTAAATGATGACTTTGAGACTGATGAAAATAATATTTGACTAAATGCAATGTGGTATCTTGGATTAGATCCTGGAACAGAGAAAGGGCATTTGAGAAAAAACCATTCAGAACTGAGCAAAATTTGGAGTTTACTTACTAGTGCTATACCCCTGCCGGTTTCTTAGTTCTGATAAACCTACCACAGTGACGTACAATGGCAGCTATTAGGAGAAGTGGAAACAGGGTGAGGGGTATTCAGAAAATCTCGAGATTATCTTTATAACTTTTCTGTGAATATGAAGTTAACAAAAGAAAAAATGTATTTAAATGTTTTTATTGCATTACTAAATAACATTTAACAAATGAAAACAAAATACACGTTTGAAATTATGGATGACAGTTAACATCTTCCAAAACCTATGCATTGTCCCAGTTTTGCTTTGGTTCCCCAATACTAAAAAAAAACCCTTGACTCTCCCAGCTAAGAGGTTGCAAATGGCAACAGATTTTAACAGCTGCTCGCCCCGTGGTCCCAGCATCCGCGTTAGTGCCGGGCTGGGCTGCAGTGGGTTAACATTTTGTCCAGAGCACTTTGCCGTGTGCATATTGTTTCCTGTCGTTTTAAAACAGTTTAAAATATTTTCGAAAGATGACATTGGAATCAAACCTTGTTTGGCGAGCCCATGAAACATCTCTAGGGCTTTGCCAAACACCGTCTGAGTACCACTGGCCTAATCACAAGTTCCCATTTTACAGATGAAGAAACTGAGCCCCGGAGAGGGGATGGGACTAAGGTCTCACCACAAGCCGAGTTGTCGTATTTTCTGTCATCAGATTTATTCCTATGGAAGGATATAACTGGATTATTCTTTCTGACTTCTGGATAGGAGGTCACTGAACACTTCAGCCTCTCGGTTCTCTTAATGGTCATTTACTCTATTTCCATTGTTTAAAGCTCCAGTGAACTGTCTTCACCACGTCTCCTTATTCACAGGCCTAGAGCTTCTCTAGGGCATAATCCTGCAAGTGTGGTTTCTGGGTCATCCGACGGGCACACCCTGAGCTTCACTAGAGAATGCCAAATTGCTCTCCAAGTGCTTGTAGCAGTGGAGCATGGCTCCCCGGGGCTCCCTGAGGCTCCCCAATGACACCAATACTTAGTATGATCATAAAGGAAGAAGGCAGTGTCCCCCCTCCTGTGTGTGGCCTTGGGTCCGTCACCTCCTGCCCCCCACCACATTGGTAACATGAGGAGGTGTGCCTATCTTAGCGGTTCTGAACCTGAGTGCTTTTATAACCACTCCTCACTTCCCAACCTACCCATGCAACGACAGCTGGGACTTACAGCAGTTCTCCAGCACAGGGAGTCCCCGTTCTCAGTCTGTGTGAGTCTCAGAAACCCCGTTCTCAGTCTCTGTCTTGCTCCTTCAGTCACTTAGTATTCACTACACCAAGCGATTGCAATCACTCAAGACTGCACGTTTCGTTGGGAAGTGTGGTGTCGCGTGATGTCTACTGAAAAGTACTGCATACCCTATGGCATCACGACACACCACACAACATCCACCTTTAAGCTCCTCGCTTATCAACCAATTCACTTAGTGACCTAGTCGTGGGAACAGAACTTGGTTGTTAAGTGAGGAATGCCTGTACTAAAACTAAATTTTCACAACTTCCCCCATAAAAACAAATGTACTTGCAGTATTGGATGATTGGGAAAATACAACACCATCCTTGGCCACTGCGAGTTCAGTAATGACTTACATTGCATTTGTGTTTCATTACGTACTGTGACATGGAAAACATTTCGGAATGGCCATACGTGTACTGGTGATCTAATGTATTTACTCATTTTACCCAGCATGCTTTATACCTCTATCGATGCACACTCCGTACCCTAGTTATTCACACTCTCTCTACCCACGGTTGGGACCCATAGGACTAGAGAATATCAATGAAGGGAGAAGGTAGCATAGTTTTCAGGTTTTTCTCGGTTTCAGAAAGCGCTAGTTTTGCATCCTGCTTTTCCCATTTACTACCTATGTGACCTTGAGCAAGACTCTTAACATCCTGGGACCCTAGCTTTTTCGTACCCACACACCAGGCAGTATTATAAGCATTCTTCATACATTATATGCTTAGAACAGTGCCTGGCACATAAGTGCTCTCTAAGTGTTAGCTGATATTATTATCTCAATTAATCCTCCCAACGATCTTACAAGGGAGTTATCATTCATTTATTTATTCAATAGGTATTTATTGAACAATCTTTATGGCATTGATTAGGCACTGGGGAATATGTCAGGAAATAAAACAGTCACAAATCCCTGCCTTTATGGAGCACACCATTAGCTCGATTTTATGCTTAAGGATACTGGAGCTCAGAGAGGTATGCTTAAGGATACTGGAGCTCAGAGAGGTTAAGTGCCTGTTCTGAGTCCACACAGTGAATAGAACACGTGAATAGAGCAAGTTCCCACACCCAGTTCATCCATATGATGCTGGCAGCAGCTGCTCTGGTCTCTTTATGACCCTTGGACCAAGCAGGGGACATGAGATTCATTCTTTGGGTTTTTCTACTTGTGACCAGAGAAAGCACAACATCAGTCAGCAGAAGCCAGAAGAAGAAAACTTGGAAGCTGTTGACTGCCATGTTTTCTTCCATATGGAGAATGTCACTCTGGAGGAGAGAGAAGAATGGAGTCAAGACACAGAGAGAAGCAGAGATGTAAGGCGGGGAGAGAGAGAGAGAGGGAGAGATGAAGACATGCTGGGGTTTATCTCTCTAATCTCACCATTCCTAAGACCCAGGCACGTTCCTCTCTTGGAGTTCCTGGAGACATCCAGTATCCTTTTAACAAACTCCCCCTTTTTGCTTAAACTTGCAACTGAAGGAATCCTAGTTAATAGCCTGAGACGTGCAAGTACCTGTGAGCCACTGCTCTGAGATTCTTTGAGCTTCCGCCACACCCTCGATTGCCTTTTGGCATCTGGGGCTGAGCGTGCCTGTTCTTAGATAACTTTGCAATAGCTTCTCTACCTTCGGAGCATGTGGCTGCAACCTAACTCTTAATAAATCAGATGGGAGCTTTCTGCATGGGGAAGAGCCTCAGCCATACATCATTTTTGTTTTCCTCTTGGGGAGAACATCTATACTACAGCAATAACCTGCCACGTATATGTCTCAGAGCCCTATTTATACAGCCATATGGATAAATATATATAAATAGGACTGTGGAATAATAGATTAAAGGATCTGCTCATCCATAGAAGACTTATGAGGCTTTCAGGACCTAATGGCGGCCTGATTCAGTAAGAAAAATGGGTCTTCAGCAGGATGTGGCCAAGAATTAGATGAGCCCATAACCTGATAGAAAGCCCACCCGGGAGATGGAGAGGTGGGGAGGGCTGTGTGAGGAGCCAGAAGCTTTGGCAGAATGAGCTGTGGGAGGGAATGAGCAGGGCAGAGCTGTGGAAAGTCATGAACCCTGAGCTGTCTTCCCAGCTCAGCCCCTGTCTTTCAGTATGACCTTGGGCAGGTCACATGCCTTCACTGAGCCTTGGTACCGCATATATAAATGAGGAATGCGAACTCATTGACCTCTAAGGTCAGCTTCTTCCACTCTGACACTAAAATCTCGGAGCATGATGGTTGCTGCCCTCACAAGGTTGAGAAGATCTTAGGTTGAAGTTGTCCCTAGGCCTTGAACAATTGCTGGTGGTTTTCATGGGACTTATAGCTTCTGGAATTTTCCTCAGAAGGAATCTGTGGTCACAGGTCCAAAGGTCCTGGGGTAATCTAAATAACAATAGCCACTACTTCTCCTCATCCTATTATTCTTGATGCCTGTGGCTGAGTACTTTAGGCTCATGATGGTTAAAACTTATTGAGCACTCACTATGCACCAGGCACCATTCTATACACTTTACCTATGAGAGGGGAGCCAAAAACCAGAATTATCTTCTGGAGGGCAGGCCCCTTGTAGGACCGGCTTCCCCCGCTAGGTGGGTGTTCTAGGAGCCCTCTGCATCCGTGTACCCGCTGGTGCTCTGAGTGGCCGTATTTGGCTTCAGTGAATTTTTTGGAGGCTCTTTCAACGCATTTGCCCATTTCATGATGGGTGATTTACATGAACAACGGGCAGCACGACAACACACCTGCCCACACCACACTTAACTGTTCATCAGTTTTTGACCAAAAACAGCATGACCCCCCCCCATGCCCCACCCTCCCTATTCACCCGATCTCTCCCTGAATTACTTCTTTTGTTTTCCCAGATGAAAAATGTCCTCTAAGGGAAACCTTTTGCCAATGTGGAAGAGGTGAAACAAAAAATGGCAGAAGCACTTAAAGGCATCAAAATCCATGAGTTCAAACACTGTTTTGAGCAGTGGCAAAAGCATCTTAATAGGTGTATTGCCATTGAACAGAGTTCTTTGAAGGTGACCGACGTCTAAACATGTAAGAATAAATACACAATTTTTTATAAATAAATTCTGGGGTTTTTTGGATCCCCCCTTGTATATTATCTTGCTTCATCCTCATAAGAACTCAGGGAGGTAGGTACCATTATTACCCCATTTATGCATGAGGAAGCACACAGAGGGCCAGGGACTGGTCCCAGGTCACAGGTGGTGAGAGAGTCCCGGGGTCTGACGCCAGCATCTGCGCTCCCAATGCCCACTGTTGACTTCCCATGTACAGGGGCGGGACTCAGGCTGCAGGAGGTTAATTGACGTGTAAACAGTTGGGGTCCGTGGAGTTCTCAGGCCCATCAATTTCACGGGGAAAAGTATTCTCACCGCTCCACAAGTTTCTTTCAGTTTTCCCAAGTCAGTCAAAAAACCTGTTTTAAACAGAAGTCTATTTTTAGAAGTGACATTTAGGACCCAAGATAACCACCTGTCAGCCGTGCTTCAGTGAACCCCCAAATCAAAGATGGGCTGGATACGGTGTCCCTGATGCTATGGGCTGTCTCAGGATTTCAGACTGTTTTTTGTTCCCTCTGTAGGTTGAAACCAGGCTTTTGTGACTCGATGAGGACACGTTTCTCCTGGGGGATAATAATGCAGCTAGTGTTAGACCTAATGCTGGAGAGAGAACATTGCTATTTTGGAAGAGTTCATCCTGAAGCTTGTTTGGCTCCCGAGACGGCGTGTCTGAGGCAGGTCCAGGCAAGCCCGCAGCCTCAGTAATGCGTCTTCCATCGTCTTATAACACTGCACAAAAGCATTGAGCACTTGTAATGTGCCAGGCCCGGTGATGAAGACTGATTTCGTTATCCTACCACCTTCTCAACCAGTATTGCCGTTACCCCACATTGCAGACTAGGGACACAGAGGTTAAACAGCTTGCCGGTGGGGCCCCAGCTAGCAAGTGGCTGAGCCAGGACTAGAACTCTGACTCCCCAGACTCTGCTACTTCTGGGACCAGCCATCAAATGTGGGGGGGAGGGGGGGAATGAAAGTGTGGGGCCTCTTGTTCAACCGTTATGAAGATTTTGAAGATGATGACAGCAGAGCATTAGCTAGTTGTGGGGCTCTTCGGAGAGTGACTGCCTGCTTGGGGCAGTTTGCTGGCGCTTTCCAGCTCCCCGGGCCTCTCTTCCAAGGCCATGTTCTCACGGTGAGAAAAACAGAGAAAAACAGCGCGGCCCTGGCAGTGTGCTTCAGGGCACCCTGAGAGCTTTGAAAGGCAACAGCGCCCCTGGGCTTTCGAAAACCTCCTTCAGGCAGGGGACAGGCAGGGCTCAGAGCCTGGACGGGGCACTCTGAGGCCACCCTGCTGTCCCATCAGTGTTCCCAGTGTAGGCACTGGGCCAAACTCCACCCACCTGCAGGCTGCAGGCTGGGAGCCCTGGGAGCTCTCCTGCCCACCTTCACTTGTCCTGGGGCCGTGGCTGTGACAGGGCCCCTGAGCGGGTCAGGGAGAGCCAGACCTCTGCCCACTCCTTCAGCTTTGCTTGATTGAACAATAGAGAAATGTCAACTGTGGTGCATTTCAAATGAGCACATGTTTAAAATTAAGGCCATTAGCACTAAAAATAATATAATGCAGAATGTGTGCTTTTCCCAAGACAATTACTGGATTTATTCATCCATAGCTCCCATAGACAGTAGCATCTGTTAAAGGAATATAATTATTTCTATGTTTTTATTGAGATGTAATACACATAGAGTAAAGTATATGCAAAGTGCACTAATCTTACACATACAACTTGATGTTTTTTACACATGTACACACTTCTGTAGGCGCCACCCAGATCGGGATAACTACAGCTGCCAGAAGTTTCTCTCATGCACCTTGAGAGTTATACTCACTGAGAGGTAACCACCATTAAGTCTTCTATCACCATTGGTTGGCTTTGTCTGTTCTTGAATTTCATATAAATGGAATAATACATTGTATATTTTTGTGTGTCTGGCTTCTTTCACTGAACATAATGTCTGAATTCATCAATGTTTTTGCATGTAGCAGTGGTTTATTCTTTTTATTGTTGCATAGCCTTCCATTATATATGAATACACACAATTTATTTACCCATTCTCTTCTGACGGGCACCTGGGTTATTTCCAGTTTGGAGCTATTATGAATAAACTGCTATGACTATTTACTAATGGTGGATTTAGCCCTTGGACTCAGAGCTGTCTGACTGCCAAGGCCATACTCCCCATTTGCACCATGCATTTCATCCAGAAAAGTATATTTATTGAGCAACAGCCAGCACCCAGGCCTGAGGGCAGGAGTGTAACTGGTGAACCTGAGGGATAGTCAGGAGGCCCTTGGAAATGGGACAAGTATGGCAACGATGAAGCCACATTCCCCATCTTCCCAGACGGCTGCCTGGGGAGAACAGTCACCCAAGCAGGACAGATGAGGGGCTGTTTCCCTTAAGGGGTAACTATGCCTTTCAAGGAGAAGACAAGAGGACCCACCTGAAAGTGTGGCTTCATGGAGAAACAGATTGAGCTTTGTAAAGTAGCTGAGGCACCTCAACAAAGGTCTTTGATGTGGCATGTCTCAACGGCCCCTGAGGACAGATCAGGAGACATTGCACGGGTGCCTTGAATGCCAACAAATAACAAGGGAAGCCCCATGATTCGCTCTGCTGAGGGCAACAGCAGGTCTGTAACCTCAAGGATTTTCTCAAACCTCAGGGCCAGTCCTGTTACCCAGCAGGAAATCACAGGAGAAAAAAATACCGGCTCTGTTGACCAGCAGTAGCTCACCCTCTTCCTCAGAAGTGGCTCTGACTCGTGACCTGGTGGGCCCATGTCCTAGGGAGGCCCTCAGCCCCCTTTTGTCTCTTTTCCTGTCATCTCGTTTCTATTCTCAGCCTTTGTGCAGAATCTGTCCTTGTTGATGAGAACGTGGATTCCAAGGCCGTTGTAGGAAGCGAGGAGTGGGGAAGAAATATTAAGGGTACCAGATAGATAAAACTTGGTCAAAGATTACATGGTGGAGGTGGGGCATGATGGGGAAGGGAAATGGGGGTAACGATCGGATCGAGTGTCGATGCTGTGTCAGATAATAATATTAAATGCACTCCGTGTATCCTCGCATTCAATTCCTCATTATACCCATTTTACGTGTGGGAAAGCTGAGCCTCAGCTAGGAAAGAACTAGTGGGTCACAGAGCTAGTAAGCGGTTCTCAAACCTTAGCACATATCGGGATCCCTGGGGATGCTTGTTAAACTGGAGACTCCTGGGCCCCACCCCAGAGTTTCTAAGTCGGTGGGTCTGGGGTGAGAATCTGCATTCCTAACAAGCTTCCAGGTGACGCTGACGCTATTGATCCAGGGGCCACACTTCGAGAATCACTGCCTCCCAATGAACCAATGGTTCTCAACCCTGGCTGGAGAGTCAGTGGCTCCCTTCTCTGAAGTCTGACTGCACTGGTCTGCAGTGGTGTCTGGACGCGGGCATTTTCCCCAAAAAGCTGTCTGGGTGGGCAGCCAGGGGCGAGAGCCACTGCTCTAAACTCTCGTCAGTAGGGGATACAGACGGAATCACAACTTTCTGGAGGAAAATAATGGTCCCCTTCCACTAATACACAGAAACATAATGACTTAGGCTTTCAAGCTCAAAATCCCCAGCATTACGAGCCAATCTGCTCAGGCCCAGCGAGATGCTAATTGAGTTTCCTCTTCAGGCCGGGTGCTTGTCTGTGGCTTTTCCAAGGACCTAAGTGCCGACTGATTGGGGCCAACTGGTTGGTGGAAAATAACCAGATGGAAATCCATTGAGACGCTGATGACAGGTCTACCTTACAACAGGGCGTTTTTCTTAGAAATAATCTGCGGTGATTTCACTTAGGTTTGCGGCAGTGTTTTATGACCGAGGCCCTTGCCTAATTATGCAACGGAAATGTGTTTGAAATTGCTTAAATGGTTATATATAGGTAGGATTTGCTCAAGCATTTGATGTGCTTTTAAGAAGTCTGTATTCAGCTGGATTACCTTTGAAATGTGCTTCTGAAATCCAAGTTTGCCGTTCCCAGTTGAGTGCTGGGACAGAGGTGAGTGCTCTATATAACCTAAAAGCCATAGTGCTTTTCAGATGGCTGGCATGAATTGTTTCTAAGGAAAATTAAATCATATCTGGTGATTAGTTGTTCATAGATAACTGGAGAGGCTTGTGGCTCCTGCCTTAAATACAAGGAAAGTAACAAAACAAAACAAAATAAAAAAACCCAAGTCAAACGTCTCAATTCATTGGCTCTCACCAGTATGAAAACAAACGTGGTGATGATGTGACGAGAGGAGGAAGAGGAAGAGAAGTTGGAATAACGAAGTGGTAGAGCTTCAGACTGGGAGCTGGAGATGGCATCTAGACCAGGGGACCCAGATCCACTGCCTGCGGAGCCCAACTGAGTGAGGACCAGCGTGAGCTCCACCTGAAGGGAGGGGCTGACCCATCCCTCCACAGAGTTGGGGCCAGTGCGGCCAAATCGCCTGTTTTCAGGAGAAGACAGAAATCCAGACTTTAATATAAACATTGCCAATTTAAAAATGGTTGCTTAAATCCAATAAATAACGTGTGGCCAGTGAGGTCTGTGGGCTATATTGGGACCACGTCGATGATCCTGTCCAACCCCATTATTTTGCAGAGGAGGAAACATGCCCTAGAGAGGGGTTCCTCAGGTGCCGATTTAAATAAAGGCAGTCAACTCAGAGCTCTTTTCCCTTCTGGGAGCTCACAGTCTGGCGAAGGAAAAGGCAGGAACAAAGGTGGGTTATGACAGAGGGGACACAGGAGGCTGTGAGGACGGAGGACCTGTGGCCTCGCCCCGCCTGGGATCAGGAAGGACTTCCCTCTGGAGAGGAATCTTAGCTGAGTCTTGACAGAAGAAAAGGGGTCAGCCACTTGGACACTGGAGAAGGGGACAGCTTGAGCAGAGATCCAGGGACAGGTATGGCTGGAGAACTGCAAGGGGCTGTAAAGCTGAACCAGGGACACAACCTGGAAGGTCATAGGCTGAACGAGCAGCTGGGAGACTCTGGTATGTCTGAAACTCGAGTCCACACCCCAAGGTGTATCTTCTCTGGGCTGCAGGAAAAGATGTGCTCAGCGTCTGGGAATCTGAGAGCGGGGCTCAGCCACGCCTGGAGAAAAGGGCGACCAATGACAGGTGATGAAGTACAGTTTGGGCTTTCATTTTTTGACCTACTTGCTCTGAAATGAACATTCCAAGCTCTGTCCTCATAACCTCTGAAAGGCTGCTGATTCCTCCACAGACATGGTTGATTCTGCTGTTATGGACGCCCAGGGCTTGGAGTGGAGGGATCTTCGCATTTCAATAATCAACGTGATTTCCCTTCAGTAACCTTGGCATTCATTGCCCCCGCCTGAGGAGGCTTTCTTTCTCAGCCCTGATGCCTTCGTTTAGAGGAAGGAAGAAGAGGAAACTCAGATTGCTTTTCGGTGCTAGCATGTGTTTGGGAAGAGTTCTTTCTTTCTGTTCCTGTTGCTTCTCTAAGAGGGACCTTAGACATGGACAAGGATAAAGGTTGCCCCATTTCTTCCCCTGGGCCAATTGTGGATCGGCTGCCTCTGTAGCTTCTGGAAGTTTTGAGGCCTCACCGTTTTCGGTATTTTCCTGGCACCGTGATGAGCTTCCGGGATCCAGACACTGTCCCTGCCCTCATAAAGCTTACAGTCTTGTGAAGAGAGCCGTGTGTGATCAAAGTCACAACAGGGTTAATAACAGGGGCCTCATGATGTCCGTGGCAGGAAGTGAATGATCTTGGCCCTTTCATTGCTGGCAAAACTGAACCTACCTGCAAACCTATCTTGACCTGCCATATACTTTTTCTTTTAAATTAAAAAGAGAATTGGAGATAAAATACACATTACATAAAATGCCCCATTTAAACTACTTTTAAGTATACCATTCAGTGATTTCTTGTATCAGTGTTATGCAGTCATCAGCACTAATTCCAGAACCTAATAATTACCCCCCAAAAGAAACCTCATACTCATTAGTCACCCCCATTTCCCCTTCTCCAAACCCCCGGCAAACACTAATCTACTTTCTGTCTCTGTGGATTTGCCTATTCCACACATTTAATATAAATGGAGTCACACAATATGTAGCCTTGTCTGACGGGCTTCTTTCACTGAGCAGTTTTCAAGTTTCCTCCATGTTATGGTACACATCAGTACTCCATTGCTTTTTATGGCAGAATAATATTCCATCGCACAATGTACACACACCACATTCTGATTATGCATCCGTCAGCTGATGGACATATGGGTTGTTCCCACCTTTTGGCTGTTGTGAACATTTGTGTACAAATTTTTGTTGGACCATCTGTTTTCAATTCTTTTGGGTACATACCAAGGAGTGGAATTGCTAGTACATATGGCAATTCTAAGTTTAACTTTTTGAGGAAATGCCAAATTGTTTCCCACAGTGGCTGAACCATTTTACATTCCCACTAGCAAATTATGAGGGTTCCAATTTCTCTACATCCTTACCACACTTGTCAGGGTTTTTATCGTTACTATTGTATCTGTCCTAGTGTGTGTAAAGTGGTATCTCGTTGTATTACAGTTTTTTCATTTCCCTAATGACTAATGATATGGAGCATCTTTTCATGTGCTTGTTGGCCATTTGTATATGTTTTTTGGAGAAATGTCTATCAAGTCCTTTCTTTACGTTTAAATTGTGTTTGTTTATTTTTTGTTATTGACTTGTGTTATTTATTAATATTTTATTCTAGATACTAGACTGTTATCAGGTGTATGACTTACAAATATATTCTTCCATTCCAAGGGTTGTCTTTTGACTTTCTGGATAGTGTCCTTTTATATACAAAGGTTTTGAATTTTCTTTTGTTACCTGTGTTTTTGGTGTTAGAGTTAAGAAACTGTTGCCTAATCTAAGGTCACAAAGATTTTACACCTATATTTTGTTCTCTGAGCTTAATAGCTTTAGCTCTCATATTTTAGGTCTCTGATCCATTTTGAATTAACTTTTGTTTATAGTGTGACATTCTTTTGCATGTGGATACCCAAATGTCGCAGCAACATGTGTTGAAAAAACTATTCTTTCACCATTAAATACTCTTGGCACCCTTGTAAAAAATCAACTGATCATATACGGGTATAGATGTATGGGTTTATTTTTGGATTCTTAATTATATTCCATTGACTTACATATTTATCCTTATGTCAGTATCACAATGTTTGGATTCTTGTAGCTTTGTAGTAAGTTTTCAAATTGAGAACTGTGAGACCTCCAACTTTCATTCTTCTTTTTCAAGGGCTATTTGGAGTCCCTTGCAATTCCATATGAATTGTAGGGTAAACTTGTCTATTTCTGCAAAGAAGTCAGTGGGTATTTTGGTAGAGATTGCATTGATGCTGTAGATCAATTTACAGAATATTACCATCTCAACAATATTGTCTTCCAATCCATGAACTCGAGATGCCTTTCCATTTATTTAATTTTCTTTAATTTCTTTCAACAACATTTTGCAGTTTTTAGTGTACAAGTTTTGTACCTCCTTGGTTAAATTTATTCCCAATATTTTATTCTTATTGGTGCTATTGTGAATAGAATTGTTTCCTTAATTTCTTTTTTTGAAGATTTTTGGATCGTTCATTGCTAGTATATAGAAATACAACTGATTTTTGTATATTGATCCTGCAGCTCTTTTATTAGCTTTAATACATTTTTGGGTGTGGGTGTGTGAATTCTTTAGTGTTTTCAATACTTAAGATCATGTCATCTGTCAATAGAGATAGTTTTATTTCTTCCTTTCCAATCTGGATGTGTCCCTCACCCCTTGCCCTGGCTAGAACTTCTAGTACAATATGGAACAGAAGTGACAAGAGTGGATGTTCTTGTCTACTTCCTGATCTTAGGGGGAAAGCATTCAGTCTTTTACCATTAAGTATGATGTTAGCAGAGGGTTTTTCATCGACGGCGTTATGAAGGTAGAGAAAGTTTCTCTTCTCCAGTTTGTTGAGTGTTTTTATCATGAAAGGATGTTAGATATTTTTTCAAATAATTTTTCTGTATCTATTGAGATACATGTAAATTTTTCCCCTTTTCTATTAATATGGTACTGGGCACATGATAAAGAGTCAGTAAATATTTATTGAATTACTGATGTAAATGACATTGACCTAACGACAGCAGAGTGGTACTGCTGTGTGTTTTAGTTGTGTGTTGGTTTGCTGTTATTGTTTCTATAACATCTAAGGTTGATTGCCCCCAGTCATCACTGCTCTCCCGCAACAGTCCTTTTGACCTACTATAACCTGTTGGAAGTGCTGTCTAAGTGTTCAGGTAGTTAAAACTCCTGTAGTCAAACCAGACCTGACAACTGTATAGGGACCTTATGACCTTGACCTTTTTAACATTTGGGCTAGCCAAACCAGACAAGAAATTCTTACCTTTCAAGTCTTTAGGTCTAAAACTGTTAATGTCGCATGCTCAGTTAATTGTGCATTAGAAAGCTACAAAGAGTTAATTCTCAGAAGCCATTTCTATTAATCTTGGTGACTGGATAGAAACTAAATTTGGGACCTCAATTACCTGATCAAGTCCCATGTAGACTTAGCCAGCAGTAATATTGATGAAGAGGGCAAACATTTTCTCCTATTTGGCAGCCAATTACAATCCCATTCTGAGCAATCTATCCTTCAGGTGCACCGGAAGTGGGCATTATTTTTCCCTTCTTTTGTATAAAGAGTTTTTGGTTCCTGAATCTCTAACTCTTTATGTTCCCAAACACAGCCCTATTTGACTGAAGAAGGTAAGTAATACCTCTAACATCTGAATTGGCTTTCACAGTTTAGGAAGCACTTTAATGTGCTTGTCTGGACCAATCCTTTACTGCAGAGTAAGTAGGTTTGGCCATGCCCATTTTTCAGGTGGGGAAACTGAGGTTCAAAGAGATTAAGTTACCTGCCGGCATCATCCAGCTAGAAAGGGGCTGAGAGATGGGGCTCAGAAACCTGACTTTCTGGCTCACGGTATGCTTGTTTCTCTAAGCTACAGAGGGCTTCATTAAACAGGTGCAGATGTTTTCAAAGGGCCATAGACAGAAAAGACCAAGGCTTCTCCTTGCTTCGGCAGTTCACGGGGGTGATGAAGAACAAAGTCTGATTGGAAGACTGTGTGGGAGGAGAGAAAAGGACTTTGAAGAAGAGACTAAAATGAGTACTTTTAGCAGGTACCGCCAACACAAAGCAAACACCTCCACCCCTCAAGCAGTGATTTATGTCATGGACCTCCACCTATCTGTAGTTCCCCTAGACCAGCGGTTCTCAACCTGTGGGTCGTGACCCCTTTGGGGGTCGAACGGCCCTGTCACAGGGGTCACCTAAGACTATTGGAAAACACATATCAGATATTTACATGACGATTCATGACAGTAGCAACATGACAGTTATGAAGTAGGAACGAAAATAATTTTATGGGGGTCAGCACAGCATGAGGAACTGTATTAAAGGGTCGCGGCCTTAGGAAGGTTGAGAACCACTGATCTATACTGACTCTTGTCAGTTTTCCTCCTGGTGATTATTGGTGGCATGTTATTGATCCCAAGTCACCTGGCACACATCTGGTCATCTACCTGGACAATGGGCATGTGATCAGAGTTCCCCTGAGTAGGAATCTAAGAAAAATGTGTCATGGAACAAATCCTCATCAAAGAACAGTCAAGCAGTGGTGGCAAAAGCCATGGACCTGAGAAAAGACGAGGAGCCTTCTTCAAGCGATGGCAGCTGCTAACTGTTAAAAGAAGAGGGGGCAGTGACTTTGTGAAGAGAAGAGTTTTATGCTTTCTTTATTCCTTTGCTTTTTGTCACTAAACAGAGGGAAAGAGAATGAGACCTAAGGAAATCCATTCATTTATTTATTCCTTTGCATTTAAGTCTGCATTCCATCTCTCATGTAAAACAACAGCAAACCAACACACAACTAAAACACAGCAGTATTACTCTGCTGTTGTTAGGGCAATGTCATTTATATCATTAATTCAACAAATATTTACTGAGTCTTTATCATGTGCCCAGTACCTCATAAGCCTCTACTGTGTGTTAGGTCGTTAAGTGAGGAGCAACTGTATATGAGATCAATGGGTGGATATGCAGGGAGGTAGATTTAGCTACACACAGGAAAGAGCTTTTTATCAGCTAAAGTGCTAGGAAAGTGAAATTCATTATCTTAGCATCTATTTTCAGCACCAGAAGGCATGGCAATAACAATGTAGTATCTACTATGTGCCAAGAACTCTCATATGTTTTCCTTTTATTCTGTGATAAGTTTCACAGAAAATCTGCAAGATAAAAATTCTTTTAAAGATAAAGGAATTGAGGATCAGAGAAGGTAAGAAACTCGAAGTCTATGTCGAGCCAGTAAATCACAGATGCAGAATTTGAACTCAAGTCTATCACTAAAATGCTGCCCTTGGGGAAGCTGATTTCCAGAGATGGTTTCAACTGGGAAGTGGTGCACAGAGCGCGGGCCCCATGCCATCCCTGTTCTGGGAGGAAGTGTCCACTAGTATTTGACAAAGTTTCACTGTTGGGGAGGAGGCGTGTGACAGGGTGGGGGAAAGAGAAATGAAATGCATTTTTCATAAAGCTAAATTTATTCCATTTAAATGGCTTCTTTTTATTCTCACATTCTATCTTTTCCGTTGCTCTTTCCTTTTAAAATCAAATAATAACGTAGTTTTAAAAATTGTTTTCATTTAACAAAATTAAAAGGTGTCAACCTTGTCAGGCTCCCCAGATACATTTGGAATGATATGGGCTGTGAAACCTAAAAGTATAAAGGTCACTCTCTGGATGACTTCCAATGTCTTTTCCAGCCTTGAACTTTCATAATTTTTTTTTTAAGTTATAGACCTTTAAGTCTAAAGGTCAAGTAACATGATCCAGAGGTCTCAGGGATCTGCCCTGGCCTTCAATTGCCTTCAGGCTGAGGGAGAAGGCAAAGTTGGCAGCCTTCTCCTAACTCAGAAAGGAGACTGACGTCTCCTAAGTCACATGCTTCACTAGAGCATCCCACTTTTCTCTGCTGCTGGCCCATTCTGCAGATTCCATAGCAGTAAGTCAGCTTTGTCTGCCATGAGGGTCGCTATCACAGTGTTATGAGGGAGAGGGTGTGGCTTGTCCAGGTGCCCACCTGAGGTGAAAACACCTGTTAGGCAGCTGAGCTGAGCTGTGTTGATGCTGCTGAGACCTCCTGGCAGTAACTTTGTCCCTACCCCTCATTACTCAAGACAGAGTCAAAAGTTTTCCTTAAGGGAGAGACTTGGCAGGTAAGTAGCAGGGGCTTCTGGGAGGCTGCAGGTCCTATCTGCTTTGTTTTCATCGAGATGTAATTTTCATACCATGCCATTCACCCACTTAAAGAGTACACTTCAATGATTCCAGTATATTCACAGATACGTGCAACTGTAACCTCTGTCAATTTCAGAATATTTTCATGAGCTCAAAAAGAAACCTCATATTCTTTAGCTATTACTCCCCACCCTCACCCTCACCCCCTACTCTATATCCCCCACCCAGCCCTAAATAACCACTAATCTACTTTCTGTCTGTATAAAGTTTCCTATTTTGGACATTTTCTATAAATAGAATCATATAATTTGTGATCTTTTGTGACTAGCTTCTTTCACTTAGCATAATGGTTTCAAGGTTCATCCGTGTAGTAACGTGTGTCAATATTACATTCATTTTTTTTAATTTACTTTTTAAATTTTAGGTTTACAACAACATTGAGCTGAAGGTGTAGAAAATTTCGATACACTTCCTGGCCCACCCTGCTCCCACAAACCTCCCCACTACAAACATTTGGTCCCAGAGAGGTACATCTGTTACAATTGATGAACCTACATTGACACATCATCACCCAAAGTCCAGAGTTTACATGAGAGTTCACTCTTGGTATTGCCATTCTGTGGATTTTGACAAAGGTATAATGATATAATGTGTCTATCTTTGTAGAGCCATATAAATAGTTTTACTGCCCTAAAAATCCTGTGTTCTGCCTATTCATTGCTCTCCCCCCTCCCCCCCCACGCCCCGCAACCCTTGGCAACCACTGATCTTCGTATCTGTCTTCATGGTTTTGCCTTTTCCACAATGTCACATAGCTGGAACCATACAGTGTGTAGCCTTATCATAGTGGCTTCTTTCACTTAGTAATATGAGTATTCATGGCTTGATAGGTCATTCCTTTTTATGACTTAATAATATTCCATTGTCTGGAAGTACCATGGTTTATTTATCTATTTATTTACTAAACGACATCTTGGTTGCTTCCAAGTTTGGGCAGTTATGAATAATAAAATATGCACTACTGCATGCCTGTTTATGGTCGAATAGTATTCCACTGTGTGGCTATATCAAATTGTGTTTATTCTTTCGTCAGTTGATGGACATTTGGATTGTTGCCACCTGTTAGCTACTGTGAATACTGCAGCTATGAACCTTCCCGTACATTCTTCTATTTTTTTTTGAACACTTGTTTTCAGTTTTCTTGGGTATATACGCGAACCTAGGAGAGGAATTGCTGAGTCATGTGGTAACTCTATGTTTGTTGTTTTTGGGGAATGGCCAGATTGTTTTCCAAAGGGGCTGTCATATTCCCACCAGTAGTGTAGGAGAGTTTTGATTTCTCCACATCATTGACAGCACCTGACTTTTTGATTCTAGCCATCCTAGTGGATGTGAAGTGGTATCTCATTTGTTTGGCATTTCTCTGATGAGCCATCATGTGAAGGATCTTTTCATGTGTTTATAGGTCATTTGTATATCTCCCTTGGAGAAATGTCTATTCAGATCCTTTGCCCATTTTTTAATTGGGTTGTCTTTTTATTATTGAGTTGTAAGAGTTCTTTTTATATTCTTCATACAAATCCCTTATCAGATATATGACGTGCAAATATTTTCTCTCACCCATCCACTCTTACATAGAGCTTGCCTGCTCCTCCCTTCCCCCTGAAAAGCTAGAAACAGGTTGTAAATAGAGTTCTTCTTCTTATTATTTTTTAAACTCACACACTTCCGGGTATATATCCAAAAGAATTGAAAGCAGAGACTCAAACTGGTATCTGTATGCCAATGCTCATAGCAGCATTATTCACAGTAGTCAAAGGTGGAAATAACCGTGTGATTATTGGAGTCAGCCTGCCTGAGTCTGATTCGTGGCTCTGCCATGTGACCTTAGGTAAGTTACCTTCTTTCTCTGGGCCCTGACTTCCTCATCTGTAAAACAAGGTCAAGAGCTCTGGCTCAGTGAGAGAGTGTACCAAGAGATACCTAACATTAGGGCCATGTGGAGAAAGGAGCCCCAGACTTGGAGAAGAAAGGACCAGAGGAATGTTTCCTCTAGGCCCCGTCCTTGCTGTCGGTATGACCATGGGCAAGACACTTGTCTCTCTGGACTTCAGTTACCCCTTCTGTAAAGTGGGGGTACTAACACCTGCCCCTACCTAGTACACACTGTCAAGTTGTGAGATTGATAAAAATTAAAAAAGAAAAAGCATCCTGTAAATGGAGCAGCCTTCTACAGAAGTAAAATGGAGATTAAAAAGTAAAGAACTACTTGGCATAATGATGAACTGTTAACCCAAGGTACTGTTGTTAATTAAAAATGATCCTGCATAATAGGCAACCATTAAAATGGATAATTATGCAGACTACGTAGAAACAAGCAACATCATTTATGAGAGGTAGAATGCTTACAAAGTTATACATAAACGAGGACCAGAACTATGCAGAATTATGTAACGCAGACGAAGACTAGAAAGGATTACGAGAAAGGTAATTACTGTGCACCGGCATGGGGAGGATTACGGGTGCTTGAAACACACTCCTTTAACGTCATCATTATGTTGTTTCTATAGTAAGAATATGCTTTTTAAAAAAAACAGGTGTGGCAGGGGTTGTTTGGGGGCAGCGTGCATGTGAATTCTGACCTTACAGGCCGGTGGCTTTGTTGGACTGCAGAATGACACTACGATGAGTGTTGTCCTTGCAGAAGCCTGGCTGTCTTTTCTGACCACCAGCCTCCCCACTGTGCCCCACTTACAAATTCCACCACGCACAGACCTTCAATGAGAGATGGACCAAGAACCCTTCTGGCACTAGCCCTGCAGGAGTTGCCCACACCCGAGAGCCTGGATTCTATCCGTAATGAGGAGACATGGTCCCTACCCTTCCAGTCCTCGCCTTGGGAGGATGGAATGGGATAGTGGATGTGGAAGAACAAAACCCACTGGACCCCATCAAGCCAATACGGGTGTCACTGCTCCACCTTAACTGCACAACACCCGCCCGAGCGTCCGGCGCTGCAGGGGGAGGAGGGCTCCACGCAGTGAACCTGCACGCAGCCGCCCACCTCCTTCCCCTTTTAGCTGCTGCCGATATCTGAGAAACCTCTGCCTGACTTATTACACATTTCCACACCTTCAAAAAGAGAACATATGGAATATAACTGTGCTTTTATTTAAAATACCTTTTGGTCGTCAAAGTCAGGGAGTCCCCGGTCCTTCTAGAGGCCAATTCCCAGAGCGGCTAGCTCTCACCTTTTCAGCCGTTTCCCTGGAAGGCATCTGTCTGCTTCCCCACACGTTCACGACACGCTCCCTGAGTGCCTACTGCGCCGGGAGGGGGCCCGCTCACACACCGCCTCCGTCTCCCTTGGTTTCCTTCTCCCAACACAATTATGTCACTATGTTGGCTAAAATTGTCACTTTAGGAACTACACTACGCCTCTTCTCATTCACCCACTGTATTGTCTCCCCGAGCTGGTGCTGCAGTCGCCTCTCCTCTCCTCCTTCTCCCTCCAAGTTTCTGTCACAGGAGTGTGACTTTTCCATTGTCTCACAGGCACATCCTTGTTCTGTTTCACAACTGTAATTAAGTCTTCCATGCTTTGCTTGAAGACGGATGCTAACATCAATAAACAATATTTATGTTATTGAGACTTACACATACACATATGGTTCTTTTTTTTTTTTTTTTTTTTTTTTTGGCCAGTAACCTGTCTGCTTATTTTTGCTTTCTTGGGATAATTTTCTTGGGTCTGAAATTTCAAACAGTTTTCTTCTTTTGTCTAGCACTATTTGACTTCATCATTTTCTCAATTTGCCCCGAACTTCCATCCCAATAGGTGTTCTATTGAGTTTTTTCCTCCTCCCCAAGGTCTACTTTCTAGAACCTCCTGTCCTCCTGATCCAATCTGAACAGTAATCATCCAGGAACTTTCATTTACTGATTTCCTGACCTCAACCCACAGTTTTGGAGATTTTGGTTGCTGTTGATTTTTCTTTCTTGTTTTCCCCAAGCTAAAACACATTTACCCACCTTCAAATTCCACCATGCACAGACCTTCAATGAGAGACACCTGCAGTCAGGCTTCACGTCCTATACAGAGGTATGTGGTGGGTAAAATTTCCGAATCTTTTATGTTTGCAAATTTATTTATTCAGCCTTTATACTTGATTGATAATCAGGCTGGGTGTTGAATCTTAGGATGTAAATCAAATTCCCTTAAAACTTTGAAGGCCCTCTATACCAATTTTTCTATTGAAAACCCTGATTCATTCTCATTTTTATTGCTTTATGAGGACCCTGACCTTCAGCGGAAGGTTTTAGGGGGTTCCCCTTATCCTTGTTGGGCCTTGTTTCACTCATTGTTGTGGTCTCATGTTCTCTACCTCTGAGAAATTTCCCTCTACTATCTCTTTGACAATTTCCTGTCCTCAGAAACTCCTACTGGATGGATCCTGACTTGGCCCTCCATGTCCTTACCTATTAGCTCATTTTTTTCTGTATCTTCATCTTGGTATTTTCCAATCATGAGAGTATATTTAAGCTTTGAACAATTTGTCTTTTCAATATAAATAAAGTCTTACATAAAAATGTATTTCTTGTTATATTATTGCTGTCATAACAGGTGACAGACATTTCAAACAAGTTTCACTTAAGAGTTAAAGGATTATTGTAATAAACATAAATCAAAACTGCCTTCAGGGAGTTCCCTGATGGTGTAGTGGCTTAAGGCTTCGGCGTTGGCGCCGTCAGCGCTGCGGCCTGGGTTCGATTCCCAGTCAGGGAGCTACCCACATACCAAAAAGCAAAAAAAAAAAAAAAAAAAAACTGCCTTCAGTGAGCAAGGCTCTGACAGCTTCACGGTAAAGCGGGAGTAAGGACCTTTAGAAGCATAACATGAAGGTTGCGGTAACTGGGTGAGGCAGGAGACAGGTGGGAAAGAGAAAAATGTGATCTTAGCAAGTGTGTAAAGTGCTTCCTCAGGTCACCAGGCTCTGTGGGCTGCCCCTGCCTCCCACCCCTGCCAAAAAGTGGGTGGGGTCAGCCAGTCAGGCAGGAGTGCTTAAAACATCAAATCCCAGATCTGTGATGGGATCGTTCTAGAACAAGGGAATGGCATGGGGGTCTCCTTGCCAAGGACAGAAGCCAGTGAAGGCTTTAGGCAGGGGGAAGGTGGAGCCAGGAGGATCAATGAGAATCAAGTTCAGACGAGGGCCCAGACCTAGACTTGCGTGGCTTCAGGATTGGCTGAGAAACTGACAGAGGCCCTGAGCACCACAGGGTACCCAAGGCTCTCTGGGTCAAGAGATGCAGCACTCACCTGGCTCATGGGGCTGACCAGGCGCATCCCCAAACTAAATCTGTTACCTCCATGCTGCAGGGCCTTCCTCTAATGAAGATGAGGTGACAGAGTGGAAAGACACAGCAAGGGCTCAAGGGCCTTACGCTGTTCTCAGACCCTGAATGCATAATTTACCTCCAAGCCTGTTTTCATCTTGTGTGGGTGCTGTCATAATGCCCAAAGCAGCGTTATGGGCTTTGTATTTAGCATCTGCCTCAGTCCCGTCCCATGCGCAGTCAGGCTTCACTGTGAGGGGGAATAAGAGGCCGGACACACACCGCCACCACCAGACCAACCGATACTTTGCTTCACGCACAAATGTGTGGGGAGTCTGCCTGACGCTGTGCCTGCACTGAGCCGGGGCTGAAGCGCCAACACGGCATCAGATGCCCTTCCTGTTTCCGTGTCCCGTGGGGCAGCAGACGTGCGAGCAGAAGCGGGCTGGCGATTCCTTCATGGTTCAGCTGCCTCCAAATGAGATGCTTGGCAGGAGAGGGAGACTGCAACCTGTTGTCCCGATGTTCATTGTTTATGTGCTAAAAGAATACTTTAGATAATTAGTCACTCATGCAAATGTTTACTGGCTCAACAAACGCTTATTGAGTTCCAATAATGATAATAATTAGCACTCATTGAGTGCTTCCCATGTGTCAGGCACAGTGCTAAGCCCTTTGAACTCCACTATTCGCCAGATGTTAGGAACACAGAGACAAAGATGCAGTAACCACCTTCAAGGAGTTGAGAGGCCAATAACCAACACTGCAACCATTTCTCATAACCTTCACAGCAACACCCCTCCGAACTGCTGCTTTTGCCAGGAAGGGTAGTACAATGGTTAAGAGGAAGGCCTTTTGTATCAGGGACCAGGGATTTAAGTCTGTTTATACCACTCTTTAGGTGTGTAACCTTGGACAAATTACTTAAACTATTTAAGCCTCAGTTTTCCCATCTATAAGATGGGTGAGGAATGAATAAGAGCTATACTTTATGGAGTTGGGAGGTTTAAATGAGATAATGTATATAGAATGCGGCTGCCACATTGCTTGACATACAGGTATTACTAAGCCCAGAGCACTATGGAATCCCAGGGATTAACTTAGCATAACATTAAATTAAGGCAGCCTAAAGGCATTAATACTCACGGGATGAATAGAAAAAAGGAAGTGAAATTCATCTCAGTGGTTCCTATTATTCCTGTTGGAAGCCTACCATGACCCTCCTGCTCCGCATCAGTATTTCTGTGTAATAACACAAACCTCTTCAGTGCCAGGTCCTAGCACCATAACTCATAGTGTGTCATCGCAATAGGCCTGGGAGAAGATGCTTCTCCTTTCGGGGCTTAAAATTCTTCATTTTCCCAATAAGTCTAATAATAAAAATGAATTTAAAAAAATGTTCATTTTTACGGAGAAAAGGCTATACCAATCCCACCTGGAGATCTATCCTTCAAGTGTATTCTCTACAGTATTGCTTATAATACCAAAAAGTTGGAAGAAATATAAATATCTGTCAATGGAGAATTAGTTTAAGGAATTATGATAAATTCATATAATGGAAGACTATGTAGCTGCTAAAAAGATGGAGCTAAATCCCTCTGAATTGATATAGAAAAATGTACTCTATTGAGCCAAAGTTGACCAGCAATAAATGTACCAATTTTGAGGATACAGTTCTATGCATTTGAGCAAATGTCACTATGACTCTGATCAAGATAAAAAAGATTTCCATCACTCTAAAAATTTCCCTCATGCCACTTTTCCATCAGTCCCTCCCCATCTAAACAGAGGCAACCACTATTGTGATTCTAACACCATAGATTGGTGTTGTCTCTTCTTAAACATCATATTTTGGGAATTATTTAAATATTCAACCACATTGTTGAAAGTAACAGTCGTTTCCTTGTTGCTGTTGTGCACTAAATGTTTGTGTCCTCCCCTCCAAAATTCCTAGCAGCTTTAACCCCCAATGTGGCTGTATTTGGAGATGGGGCGTTTAAGGAATTAATTAGGGTTAAATGAAGTTGTAAGGGAGGAACCTTGATCTGATAGGATGACTGTCCTATAAGAAGAGACACCAGGGAGCTCACTCTCTCATGCCAAGAAAAGGTTATGGGACCACACAGCAAGATGGCAGCCACCTATAAGCCATGAGAAGAGGTCTCAGAACCAAACTTGCCTTACTGGCATCTTAATCTTGAACTGCCTCACCTCCAGAACTATAGGAAATACATTCTGTTAAGTCACCCAGTCTGTGGCATTTTGTTATGGCATCCTGAGCTAACTTGCTGAGTATTATTTCATTGTTTGCAGACCACACTTTATGATAGAAACGAGCCAAAACACCAGGAATCAGTAACAAGCTTTATTGGGAAAGCTGCCGGGCTGCCTCACAATAGGAGAGCAGCAACTAGACCTTTGAGAGTGAAGTTATAGGTAGGGGGGCTGCTAGGCAAAATGCAGAGGGGAGTATAGGTGGTCACTACTGATTGATCAAGGATAGGTTTCTATGTACTGGACTAAGGTAAGGGCTAGGGCAAGTTTCAATCTCCCGAGCCAAGTTATTGTTTCCCGGGCTAAGTTTTGGTTTCCTGGGCTGGAGCAGGAGCCATTTTATACTGAATCTATCAGTTTATTCTCTATAGGTCAATATATGAGTTGTTCCCATTTTGGGCCATTATGTATGAAGATGTGTGACCAAGAACAGCTGCTGAGGAGCTGAGAGTTGAACAGAGATTACAGAATGTTGGAGATAGTTTGGAGTTCTCAGCCCACCAGAGTGGAGAAACACAGGGTATACAATGGAGACCCCAGAAAGATCGTAACTTAGGAATAAGAATCATGCTCTAGAAGCAGACTGACCAGACGTCCCATTTTAAACAGGACCGAAAACAATGGTACTGTCCTGTTTCAAATGGCACATATGATCAGCCTCCTGACACCTTGAATTTAGCCCAATGAGACTACACTGACCATATATACTGTTTGAAACGGGACAGCACCATTGTTTTCTGTCCTGTTTAAAATGGGACATCTGGTGGGCCTACCTAGAAGTAAAGGCAAAACTGTTACAGACCCACCTTAAACAAAGATTCAAACCAAACCTCAAGAGGGCAAGGTCACCCATCAAAAATTTAACTGCTTGCCAAAATAAAATTCAACACTGTGTAGAAAAAGATGTTTTAAAATCCAGCGTCTCTATGCTACATCAATCATAATACCAAGAACATAATAAAAAATTACTACCTGCTCTTCTATGCTTATAAATAGTCTTGACCTTCATTCTATGATGTGATTAAGTTACTTAAACACAGTTCCATTCTTTTAGGTTTGTTTTTCAGCTTTGTCAGGTGTGACCAGAGCAGCATTTAGTCTAGGGCTAATTTTGCCCCACTTTTCTGAGGTGAAACTTTTCTGAGGACACCAGCTGAATCCTCTATCTGAATTATGTGAATAATGCTACCACGAACATGTCTCTCATGCATTTGTTCGAATACCTCTTTGCAATTCTTTTGCATATATACCAAGGAATGCTGGGTCATATGGTAATTCTGTTTTACTTCTTGAGAAAGCACTTTATTTTTTTCCCATCGGTGGCTGAACCATTTTACATTTCCGTCAGCAATATACAATTCCAATGTTGCCACATCCGTGGCAACACTTGTTATTTTTTCATTTAAAAAAGATTATAGTCGTTTTAGTGGGTGTGAAGTGGTATCTCATTGTATTTTGATTTGCATTTCTCTAATGATCAATGACATTGAACATCTTCTCATGTGCTTACTGGTCATTTGTATATCTTCTTTCGGGAAATGTCTATTCAAGTCCTTTGCTTATTTTTAAATTATGATGTGTTTTAAGTGAAAATAATCAATTATGTATATGATCATCACAGTTTGGTAAAATAAACATTGTGTGTGTGTGTATGTGTGTTTATACAAATACATGCACAGAGCATAGTGGTTAGATACACAGACTTTGTATTTTTTAATGAGTAACTTTTACTTTTTTTTTTTTTTTAATAGAATGCCGATGTTTTTATTTTATTTTTGGTGGTATGTGGGTAGTTCGCTGGCTGGGAATCGAACCCAGGCCGCAGCGTTGACAGCGCCAGCGCCAAAGCCTTAAGCCACTACACCACCAGGGAACTCCCTGACTTGTATTTTTAAAAAATATTTTATTCCCATCCTCATCCCTTCCCCTTTGGCAACCATCAACTTGTTCTCTGTATTTATGGTTCTGTTTTTGTTTTGTCTATTCATTTATTTTGATTTTTAAAATTTCACATATAAGATTATATAGTATTTATCTTCCTTTGTCTGAGTTATTTCACTTAGCGTAATACCCTCTAGGTCCATCCATGTTGTCTCAAATGGCAAAAATGTATTCTTTTTCATGGCTGATTAATATTCCATTGTGTGTGTGTGTGTGTGTGTGTGTGTGTGTGTGTGTGTGTGTATAACTTCTTCATCCATTCATCTATTGATGGACATCTAGGTTGCTTCTGTATCTTGGCTATTGTAAATAATGTTTCAATGAACATAGGGGTGCATATATTTTTTTAAATTAGTGTGATTGGTTTTTTTGTCTGGTTTTTTGTTTTTTGATAGATACCCGGAAGTGGAATTTTGGATTATATGGCAGCTCTATTTTTAATCCTTTGAGTACTGTTTTATATAGTGGCTGCACTAATTTGTAATCACATCAGCAGTGCACAAGGGTTCCCCTTTCTCCACATTCTTGCCAGCACTTGTTTTTGATTTATTTATGATAGCCATTCTGACAGGTGTGAGGTGATGTCCCATTGTGGTCTTAATTTGCATTTCCCTGATGATTAGTGATCTTTGAATATGTCTCTTGGCCATCTGCCTGTCCTCTTGGGAGAAACGTCCATTCAGGTCTTCTGGTCATTTTTTAATTGTGTTGTTGTTGTTAAGTTGTATGAGATTTTTGTAAATTTTGGATATTAACTCCTTATCAGATGTGTCATTTGTGAATATCTTCTCCCATTCAGTAAGTTGTCTTTTTGTTTTGTTGATGATTTCCTTAGCAATACAAAAACTTTTTAGTTGGATGTAGTCCCATTTGCTTATTTTTTCTTTTGTTTCCCAAGGAGATCAATAAAAAAAAATATTACTAAGAGCAATGCAAGAGAGTTTAGTGCCTATGTTTTCTTCTGGGAGTTTTATAGTCTGGGGTCTTACATTTACGTTTTTAATCCATTTTGAGTTTATTCTTGTATCTGTTCAGTTTTCCCAACACCATTTATTGAATAGACTATCTTTTACCCCAGTGTATAGTTTCGCTCCTTTGCTTTAGATTAATTGACCATATAGGCGTGGGTGTATTTCTGGGCTCTCTATTCTGTTCCATTGATTTATGAGTATGTGTCTATTTTTATACCAGTACCATGCTGTTTTGATTACTACAGCTTGTAGTATAGTTTGATATCAAATAGCATTATACCTCCAACTTTGTTCTTTTTTCTCAAGATTGCTGTGGCTATTCAGGGTCTTTCGCAGTTCCATGAAAATTTTAGAATTATTTGTTCTAGTTCTATGAAAAATGCCATTGGTATTTTGATAGAAATTGCATTGAATCTACAAATTAATTTGGGGAATATAGACATTTTAACAATGTTAACTCTTCCTATCCATGAGCATGTTGTATACAAGGTCTGTCCATAAAATATGCAGCCATAAATGCCTCTATTTTTCATATTACATGGCTGGATACTTTCAGACAGCCCTCATACTACTATTGATTTGCATCTTTTCAATTTATGTCTTTAATGTCTTATAATTTTTTAAGAATAGGTTTTTTACTTCCTTGGTTAAATTTATTCCTAGGTATTTTATTTATTTATTTATTTTTGATGCAATTGTAAGTGGAAGAATATTCTTAATTTCTTTTTGGTAGTTTGTTATTGGTACATAAAAATGTAACCAATTTCTGAATATTAATTTTGTATCCTGCTACTTTCCTGAATTTATTTATCATTTCTAATAGCTTGGGGTTGTGTTTTTTTGTTTGTTTGTTTGTTTGTTTTTTTGTGGAATATTTAAGTTTCTCTCTATATGTCATCTGCAAATAAAGACAGCTTTACTTTTTCCTTTACAATTTGGATGCCTTTTATTTCTTTTTATTGTCTGATTACTGTGGTTAGGACTTCCTCCATTTTGTTCTTTCTCAACATTTTTTTGGCTACTGGGGGTCTTTTCTGGTTTCATATAAATTTGAGGATTAGTTGTTCTAAGTTTGAAAATAAGGCCATTGGTATTTTAACAGGAATTGCACTGAATCTGTATATTACTCTCAATAGTAAGGACATTTTAACAAATATCAATCCTTTCAATCCATGAACAAAGTATATTCTTCCATTTGTTTGTATGTTATTTGATTTCTTTCTTCAATGTCTGATAGTTTTTAGAGTATAGGTCTTTTATGACTTTGGTTAAATTTATTCATAGGTATTTTATACTTTTTGATGCAATTGTAAATAAGATTGTTTCTTAATTTCTTCTTCTGATTATTCATTGTTGGTGTATAGAAATGCAACAGACTTCTGCATATTGATTATGTATCCTGAAACTTTAACGAAGTTCTTTATTAGTTCTAATAGATTTTTGGTGGCATCTCCAGGGGTTTTCTATATATGGTATCATATATAGAAATGTGTAAATAATGACAGTTTTACTTCTACTTTTCCAATTTAGTTGCTTCTTATTTCTTTATCTTATCTGATTGCTGTGGCTAGGACTTCCAGTACTATGTTGAATAGACGTGATGACAGGGGGCATCCTTGTCTTGTTCCTGATCTTAGATGAAAGGCTTTCAGTTTTTCACTGTTGGATATGATATTAACTGTGGGTTTGGACTCTATTATGTTGAGATATGTTCCTTCTATGCCCATTTTGTTGGATTTTTAAATTATATAATAAAAGAATACTGAATTTCATTAAATCCTTTTTCTGCATCTATTCAGATAATAATAGGGTTTTTATCCTTTATTTTTTTATGTAGTGTACCACATTAATTGATTTTTGGCTACTGAACCATCCTTGCATTCCTGGGATGAATTCCACTTTGTCATGGTATATGATCCCTTTAATGCATTATTGAACCCAGTTTGCTAATATTTTGTTGAAAAATTTTGCCTATACAGGATATTGATCTGTAATTTCTGCTCTCCCTCCCTTCCTTCCTTCCTTCCTTTCTTGTTCATAACGTCTTTATCTGGTTTTGGTATCAGAGTAATGTTAGCCTCATAAAATAAGTTTAGAAGTGTTCCTTTCTCTTCAGTTTTTAAAAATAGTTTAAGAAGAATAGGTATTAATTCTTCTTTGAATGTTTGGTAGCATTTACCTGTGAAATCATCTTGTCCTGGACTTTTATTTGTTGAGAGTTTTTTATTATTGCTTCAATTTCATTGTTAGTAATTGGTATGTTTAGATTTTGTATTTCTTCCTGGTTCAGTCTTGGAGGGCTATATACTTCTAGAAATGTATCTGTTTCTTTTAGATAGTTTAATTTGTTGGTATATAATTGTTCATAGTATTTTTTAATGATTCTTTGTATTTCTGTGGTATCAGTTGTAACTTCTCCTCTTTCATTTATGATTTTATTTATTTGGGTCCTCTCTTTTTTTTCTTGATAAGTTTGGCTAAAGTTTTGTTTATTTTATTTATCTTTTCAAAAAACCAGCTGTTAGTTTTATTGATCTTTTCCATTGTTTTTTAAGTTTCTATTTTGTTTATTTCATTCTGATCTTAACTATTTCCTTCCTCCTGTTTACTTTGCATTTTGTTTGTTCTTCTTTCAGTTCCTTTGGGTATAGAGTTAGATTGTTTATTTAGGATATTTCTTCTTTCTTGACATAGGCCTATATAGCTATAAACTTCCCTCTTAGAACTGCTTTTGTTGCATCTCATAAATTTTGAAAAGTTCTGTTTTCATTTTCATTTATTTCAAGATAACTTTTTATTTCTTGTTTGATTTTCTCTTTGATCCATTGGTTGTTTAGTAGCATTTTGTTTAGTCTCCACTTGTATTTGTTTTTAGTTTCCTTGGATTTGATTCTAATTTCATGCCATTGTGGTTGGAAAAGATGATTGATATGATTTCAGTCTTCTTGAATTTATTGAGACTGGTTTTGTGACCTAATATGTGATCTAGGCTTGATAATGTTCCATGTACACTTGAAAAAAATGTGTGTTCTTCAGTTTTTGGATGAAATGTTCTGTGAATGCCTATAAGTTGATCTTGTCTAATGTAACATTTAAGGCCATTATTTCATTATTAATTTTTTGTCTGGATGATCTGTCCACTGATGTGAGTGGGTATTAAAATTCTCTACTATTATTATAATACTGTGGGTTTTACTGTAGTGCTATGTTGGGTCCATAGATATTTACAATTGTTATGTCCTCTTCTTATATTGACTCCTTTATAATTTTGTAATGTCCTTCTTTACTTTTTTTTAAAGTCTATTTTGTCTAAGTATTGCTATTCTAGCTTTCTTTTAGTTTCTATTTCCATGGAATATTTTTTCCATCCTTTCACTTTCAATCTGTATGTGTCTTTCAATTTGAAGTGTCTTATAAGCAGCACATAGATGGGTCATGGTTTTCAATCCATTCAGCCACCCTATTTCTTTTTATTGGAGCATTTAATCCATTTACATTTAAAGTAATTATTGATATGTACCTATCACCATTTTCTTAAGTTTTTTTAGGTTATTTTTATAATTGTCCTCTGTTCCTTTCTTCCTCTCTTGATCTCTTTCTTTGTGGTTTGCTGTTTTTCTTTAGTGTTTTCTTTAGTTTTTTTTTCTCTTTGTTCTTTACATATCTTTTGTAGTTTTTTGTTTTGTGGTTACCATGAAGTTTATGTATATCATTCTTTATCTATAGCAGTCTATTTTAAGCTGATAGGCATTTAAGTTTGGATATATTCTATAAAGACTACATTTTTGCCAGCCCCCTCCCCTCCATGCTTTATGTTATTGATGTCATATTTTAGATCTTTTGGTATTGTGTATCTCCTAATTACTTATTGTAGTTTGAATTGAGTTTGATATATATTTTAACTTTCATAGTAGCTTTTTAAGTGTCTGATTGCTATACTCATTGAATGTTTGGCTTCTCCTATGAGACTTTTCCCTTTCTCAATATTCTTTTATTTCTGGTTATAGCCTTTCCTTTTTTACTTAAGGAAGAAGGCCCTTTGACATTTCTTGTAAAGCTGGTTTAATGATGATGAACTCCTTTAGCTTTTGCTTGTCTGGGAAATTTTTTATCAATCCTACAATTCTGAATGATAACTTTGCTGGGTAAATTATTCTAGGTTGTATGTTCTTTGCTTTCAGCTCTTTAAAATGTCCTGCCACTTCCTTCTGGTCTGTAAAGTTGCTGATGAGAAATTGGCTGATGGAGGGGTTCCCTGGTGGTGTAGTGACTAGGCTTCGGCACTCTCATTGTGCAGCCTGGGTTCAATTCCCAGCCAGGGAGCTACCAAAAAAAGAAAGAAAGAAAGAAAGAAATTGGCTGATAGCCGTATAGGGCTTCCTTGGTAAATGACTCGTTTTTCTCTCACTGCCTTCAAGATTATCTCTTTATCTTTAACTTTTGCCATTTTAATGGCTTTGTGTGGGTTTCTTTGGGTTCATCTAGTCCGAAAGTCTCTGTGCTTCCTGCACATGGATGTTTGTTTCCTTTCCCAGGTTAGTACAGTTTCCAGCTATTATTTCTTTAAATAAAGTTTCTGTTGCTTTCTCTCTTCCTTTTCCTTTTAGGATCCCTCATGTGAATGTTTGAGTGCTTGATGTTTTCCCAGAGATCCCGTAAACTGCCTAAAAACTATTGTTTTTCTCATTCTTTTTCTTTCTGCTGTTCTGATTCGATGATTTCCACTAGTCTGTCATCCAATCACTGGTCCGTTCTTCAAAGTTAACTAATCTGCTGTTGATTCCTTCTACTGGTTTTCATTTCATTTATTATAGCCACTCCTCACTTAACGACCTACCTGTTTAGCACCAGTTCTCCAGCTTAGGGAATCCCCTTTCTCAATCCGCGTGAGTCTCAAAAATCTCCTTAGTCTTTGTCTCCTTCCCACACTCAGTTAGTATTCACTATATGAAGCGCTCGCAATCATGCAAGATTACATTATTATGTTTGTAAGTGTGGTGTCGCATGTTATCTATTTAAAAATACATACACTATGGCACATGACACACCCTAAGACATCCATTTGCCTCTCACACGTTTCCTGTTGGCCCTGAGAATACTCGCCAGTGGCACTTGTGGCTGCAGCATTTACCTTGAGATAACTCACAGATTAGAGTCCTAATGTTACCCCCAAAGCTCTGTGCTTTGAAATTTACCGTACGAAAAAATATTATTAAATACTGATCATCATATACATTTCTGTTGAGATTAGAGACAAGTTCGGTTTAGAAATAACTCCAAAAGTACTTTATATGTTTTATTTTCACATTGAAAACCATGTTTACGTAAAATCAATGAATGCAGCAACAAGTTGCACTTTTTAAAATCTAAACAGGATATGGTTAAGCTCCTCACTTATCAACCAACTGCTTAACAACCTAGTCTAAGAACAGAACTCAGTCATTAAATGAGGAGTGTCTGTACTTACAAATTACTTATTTTAATTTCCTTGGGTTTATTTCTGGGATTTTTCTATGGCGGCGGGACCTGTGTAGACCCTGTGTGCTGAATGATTTTGGCAGGGCAGTAGGAGCTGAGCAGTTGCCTAAGGCAGTGATTCCCAATCTTCCTAATGCCACGACCCTTTAATACAGTTCCTCATGGTGTGGTGACCCCCATAAAAGTATTTTCCTTGCTACTTCATAACTGAAATTTTGCTACTGTTGTGAATCGTAATGTAAATATCTAATGTTTTCCGATGGTCTTAGGCGACCCCTGTGAAAGGGTCATTTGACCCCCAAAGGGGTCGCGACCCACGGTTGAGAACCACTGGCCTAAAACATCTGGGACACTGACCTACCAAGCCAGAGCAACTCTCGATGGGGAGGCCAGCTGCATGGAGTAATGCCCTATTGATCCTGTTTGCTCCATTTATTTAGGCGGAGCAGGCTTGCGGGTATGTGTCCAGGAACACACTGCTGTGACCTTGCAAGCAGGTCAGAGTGCCTGGATAGAGCCTCTTCCCACCTTATGAAGGTGAAGTGGGACGTGAACAATGGCACTCACTGGCCCCTCTGCCCTGGAGAGTTCTTACAGTTCTTGGAGATCTCCTGCATTTCTCTAGTCTTCTTTAGATAGTGTCTCTCTTGTTTGTTGTACTGAAAGTTGTCCCATGAGGAAGAGATCTCTCCATAGGCTCTACATGCCAGATAGTTTGAAGAAGCTGCTTTGTAGCTAAGCAGACACCTACTGGCACTTGGGGCACTAGCATGCCTGGGGGCCGGGCAGGTGTGGTGATGCCCTGTTGTTCCTACTTGCTCCTGTTGTTCCAGGCAATGTAGCTGTGAAGCACTGGGGGGTCTCGCAGGTATGACTAAGCCCTGCCCTATCAAAGTGGAGGGGAGCATAACCCGTGGCGGCTCACCAGCTCCTCCAGCCCCGGAGAGTTCTTGCAGCTCCAAGAGGGCTCCCTCGGCTTCCTAGCCTCCTCTATGCGGCCTCTTTCTCTTTTTTGTCAGAAGCTGTTCACTCAGCACTCAGCTATCTCACAGGAGTAATTACTACCTATATACATGGTTTTTTGTTTTGCTCATGGTGCATGGGGGATCAAGTTCATCATCCTCCTATGCCACTGCCATTTTGGACCTCTCTTGGATGCACAAAGTTTAGAGTAACACAGCCTGGCTTTTGACTGGTTCTGATACTTTCCACAGGCAAGACCATGAACGAGTTATCTAATCTTGCTGTGTCTTGGTTTCCTTATCTTTGAGACGGGGATAGTAGCCTCTTCTTGTTGCTGTCAGGATGAAACAATACATGTAAAGAGCTTAGAATCATGCTCAGGAACATTGTAAGCACTTGTTAAATATCTGTTGTTTATTTAATAACAACAATGATATACAGATATGTGTTGGTATCTGCATAGCAAAAAAATCTTTAATAGATAATCCTTAACAAGGACTTCCCCTGGAGAGTAAGATTGGAGGAAGGTCAGGGACATGTTTACATTTTAATTCACATGGTTTTCTATTGTTTGAATTTGTTAAAACAGCATGTACAAGGTCAGACAATTAAGTTCGCGAGCTCATCCTAGAAAAAGGGCGACACACCTCATTGCTGAATATCACTACAGTCACCTTTGAAGTTTATGACACCTTACCAAGTTGTTTGTACAGTGCTACTGAAGTGCACGGTGGCAAAGTCACGAACTTAATTGTCACATTTTGAGGATGACGAGAGCTCAGATGGCCATTCCAGAAAAAGAGTTCCAAATTGATTTGAAGGGTGGACTAGGCACTGGCGTCAGTTCATAAGCTCCCCAAGGGGAGTATTTCAAAGGTGACCATAGTGATATTCAGCAATGAGGTATGTAGCACTTTTTCTAGGATGAGTCCGCGAAATTAATTGTCCAACCTCGTATAAAAAAATAGATTTTCAAAAAAAGCTTAATGATGTAGAAATAAAGGAACTTTCCACTTTAAAATTTAACTTTAACCTTAACCCTCAATTCAGGCTCTTTACAGTACTTGGATGGCCTTACTTCTCTATGGTGGTCAAGAGGCTGCAGTTCCAAGTAGCTTTGCAAGGAAGGGCTGTGCGGTGACCCCTGTCTACTTCTCCAGAGGATTCCCTCTCCACTCCCCATCTCTGCTTCCCAGCTGCTCAGAACCTCCTCTCGCTCTTGGCACACCTTGCTCTTTCATGCTTAAGAGACTATTCACTCTTTGTTCTTTATGCCAGGAATACTGCCTTTATTGTCCTCCTTGAACTTACTTGCTCTTGAAAACCCTTCTTTCTCCTTCTTCCAAGCAGGGTTGGGTGTCCCTTCCTTCTCTGTGCTTGTCTAGTGCGCTGTGTGATCCCAAGTTCACCTCTTGACACACCATATTGGGAATTTCCTGTCTATCTCCTCTGATAGTGCACTAGGAGAACAAGAGCCACGTTTATTTCCACTGTGGTTTCATGGTTCTATCGCCAAAGGCCAGCAAGTGGCCGGAAACATGGAAAGTGCCCATAGCATTTGTCAAACAAAGGAATGAATGAAGGAGAGATGTGGTTCTCCAGTTAGAAACCCAAGCTTCAGCCCTTAACTGTGTGTCCTGGAGTGTTTGGTATATAGCCACATGTTGCATAAATATAGAGCTTTAAGGATATAAAGGAAATGTTCTAGAGGAAATTTCCCCAGTGGAAAGCTAAGTAGACTGCAGACACTTGCCCCTCCACACGATAGAGTTCCCTATAGATTCTAAAAGAAGTGATGACTATCACCCATCCAATTCTCTTGGATATTACTGAAAGATCATTTCCTTCTTTGAGATAAAACAAGATGGGGTTTTTGTCAAGCCTATGAGTCTTAAAAGAGCCACCCTCTCAAGTTCCAGTGGTGGCGCAGCTGTTCTTTCAAAAAGGGAAATAATAAGAAAAATATTTTTACCTCCCTGAGAAATAAATAACTTGAATTTTCCAAAAATTTCTAAAGAAAATATTAAGATGTACTGAGTGTCCAGTGTGTGTTCCTGGCACAAGGACACCACAGGATTGGGGCTAACATTGAATTAGGCCTCCAAACATCTTTCAGAACAATGTTGCACCAGGGAGGCACCACATGAAGGCACCACCAGATCACCTCAGCTCCCACGATGCATTACCCAGGAAGGGCCCAGCCAGGAGAGTACTCCTTCCATGAGCCAATGTCCAGATCGGAGTATTATCACTAAACTTGCAAATTCCATTGTGGTTTATTGTTATTATGATTTGTGTGAACGTTTATAACTCTGGTTATATCTTTGGCTTGTGTGCCTGATGGTATGTGTTTGGGCTGTGTCTTCTACTTGATATTTTTTTAATTCTCATGCGATTTATGGAATTCTAGTGATAATGGTGATAATACACAATGTCTCTTGTTATTGTGTGTGAATAGATAATAGAGTTATATATGCAGAGAGGATTAGGACGTGGGAGAGCTTCCTGTAGGTGAGGCACCAATCATAGCCAACGTGGGAGAGATGCTTAACTTGGCCTGCCCCACAGAGTCGAGCAAGGCCACTCACTCTTTGAGTTCGGCTGCCCTGAGGCTCACAAGAGATGAGCAGAGCCTCTTGCTGAAGCACCTATGCATCTTCCAAGCATGCTCATCACCTAACAAATTTCCAGACAGCTGGTATTGTTGCCTGGCATCCCATGATGCCCCAGTTCCCAGCTAAGGTTGAGGCTGATCTCTCTTGAGATTTCTGGAGCAGAGGGGTTTGTAACCAGCAGTGGAGGTAGCTATAGTCTGAGCTACATTTCTGCTTCTTAATATCCAACATGGACCTGGGAGTCTCACAGTGCCAATAAAATTAATATTAATCACCACTGCCATCATCATAGCTAACATTTGAGTGTTTACTATGTACCAGGCATTTTGTGAAACATTTGAGATGGAATATTTTATTTGATCTTCCCAAGAACACCATGGGGTTTATTTTTACAAGTAAGGAAACTTATTTGTAAGTAAGGCTGAGCAACTTGCTCAAGGTCACCTAACTCATAAGTGGAGGAGGTAAGATACAAAACCAGACAGCAGTTTGTAAGTGGTAATGAACACATCCTAAGGTGCCCTCCAATGAGACAGGTCCTTGTATAATCCTATCCCCCTGGAGTGCAGGCAGAATCTGTAAGTTGCTTCTAACTCCTAGAAATGCAAAAGTGATAGATGTCACTCCCATGCTACCTTATATAAGACTCTGTCTTAGCCAACTGGAGCAAGAGAGAGTCTCCTGATGGCCTCACAGAAGCAAGCACCCTGTTGGATGCTGCTTATGGAGAGAGCCACAGGGCAGGGGACTGTGAGTGGCCTCTAGGATCCAAGGACCACCTCCAGTTGACAGCCAGTAATTAGCTGTGGCCCTCACTCATGCCCCCATAAGGGCACGAATTCTGCCAATAACCTGCATGAGTCGGGGAGCCAATTATTTCTTAGTTGAGCCTTCAGGTAAGAACATGGTTTGGTGGCAACACTTTGATTATAGCCTTGTGAGACCCACAACAGCGAGCGCAGCTAAGCTGTCCAGACCTGCACTCCTGACTCGTGGGCACTGATGAGATGACAGTGTCTTGTTTTAAGTCACTAAGTTTGTGGTGCTTTGTTACGTAGCACAGCCTACTCCTGCACAGCCCATGCCCTTCACCTCCGCCTCATCTTCTTTGCTGCAGGTCCCCGTGCTCTGGTGCATGGATCCCCCTGCAGAGTTCCTTTTTCCCTTTCCAGGGATTCCAGCCTCATGTCTGGAAAGGGGCCAGCGCCAGGGAATCCTGGTCTCCTTTCTGACAGGAGGCAGAAAAGCAGGGACCCAGGGGCAATCAACTCTTTATCTGAAAGAAGGGTCAGCAAGAAGCACGTGGAGCCCTGCTACCGTGTGACACTTCTAGGCAAGAGGAGACTTTGGGTTAGGGCTAAGGCATGACCTCTGAGGACTGGTCCTAGTAGAAATGTGTGCTAATGGTGTTAAGTGGTTGGAACAGGAGTATTCTGAGATTGGAACCTCTGACTACAAAATGCTGGTTAACTGAGTTAGTGCTGGCCTTCTAGGGTACATTTCACCTTGACATTCAGTGCTGGAATTTAAAGTATGACCCACAGGCCACACATGGAGTGGTGCCACGTTTGTTAGATACTTTCAGTTTCCCTACCTCATTGAACATAGCTCTACAAAGTCAGTACCACAGGACAGGACTATCTGCAAAATCCTTCCAAAAATAAGATGCAACCCTCTGTGAGGGGACTAATAAAGCTGGAAGTTTCCTCTTCCTTGTTGACCATGCGTGGGCCCAGTTGGGCCTGTGTGGAGATTTGTAAACAAGAGCTGCTGTGTGAGGCCACTTAAAAAGGCATTTTAGTCTCTGCCCCTGGTCATTCAGGACACTGGAGATTCTTCATTAGCTGCCCCAGAAGGCTGAGGACTATATAAAGGCCTGCCCAGGGCACGCTGGCCCTTCCGGCCGAACTGGCACCATCCTGGTGGGTTGTGGGGTCATCTTTACTGATCATGCTTTCCAGTTAAGGGGAAGGAACACCTGTGGCCTGAACGCTGAGGTGCAGGCTGGTGGCTGGTATCTAGGAGTGGGCCTGACCAGCCTTGGGGTGGCCATCAGATTTCTCAGCAAGCTGCTTCAAGAAGTGAGAATAGTTACTGATTCATCTCTTTGTGGGAGCCAGGTGACATTCAGGCCCTGTCACTACATACAACTCGAAGGGATAAAACCCTTACCTGTTAAACAATGTCTCTTGCAGAGATAATGACTGAACAAGGTTGTCACCCTGCCATGCCCAACCCTGGTCTATTTGCATTCCTGGAGCAGGATTCCCCAGGGAGGTGGAGGAGAATTAGCCCTAGGGGAGGCTCTGGGCTTTGGGAGAAATGGATGGGGACTTTCTCCTGAGGGCTGGGTGAGAGGTGGGAGATCGGTGTCAGAAAGCCTCGGCCTGGCAGAGAGCCTGGCCCTCAGAGCATTCCCGAGCTGCCATCTGCACGTGATGGCCCCGAGGCCCGGCGAGATGGCGGGTGGGCTGGGTCTTTGGGCCTACCTGGGAAGATCAATCAGAACCAACCATCACAATTTGTGCCAAGTGAGATGGAGACAGGCATCCGCTTCAAAATCAATAAGCACACTTCAGGAGACGCAGGAGAGGCGCGAAAGGCAAGCGCCGATGTGCACAAATTTAGAGTGTATCGGCCACATCCCCATCTGTGAAAAATACTTGCGAAAGACTCTGAAAAAAACAACAAATGAATCCTCTGGGGACCTCGGCACGCAAGAAGATGAAGTGACTTTCAAATCTTGCTGCTTTAACGACGAAGGTGCGATCTCGCTCGGGGGACAGGTCTGCCCAGCCCGTCGGGCCCTCCCACAGGCTTTCACCGGGCCCGCTTCGCGTCCAAGGCCGTGCGCGTGCTTTCATTGCTTCCGTGCGCTGTGGGTTCCTTTTTTACGTTGCTGTCCCCTCTTTTGCTGTTCCCTGACTTTGGTTGGATCAAGTCCGTGTTCATGCTGCTTCTCGCCGGCTCAGCTAAGGCGTTCTATTGCACTTTTGTATTTAAGAAATGCACTTAAATATGGGGCTCCCTCACCCCATGCTTTTCATTCCTTAAAGAACACACATTTCTCTACTGTTATTTGAAAAATAACATGCCAAATGAGGATGGGAGGGCAGAAATATAGAAAAAGTGGGTCCCCAGTGATGGGGGGCTTCCATACTAACCCCAAACGGCCTGTGTTGGAGCTTATTGTGTAAGAGAGAGAAACAGCTTTCATATCGGCCTCTGGTATTGGGGGTTATCTGTTATATGCAGCAATGATCGATTACGTTGCTCAAACACTGCCTGTCCCAGTGGGAGGATTCCATATGCCCCCTTTATTGAGACCAGGCTTGGCCCTGTGATTGGCTTTGGCCAGTGAGAATACAGCAGAAGGGACCTGTGCCAGCCCTAAGCAGGAGCTCTGAGACCCGGTGTGTCCTTCCACCACGTTCTCGTCTCCTCTGCCACGAGCCCAGCAATGCCTCAGCTAGGAAACCCGCCCACAGCCCCGGTCCCAAAGCAAAGGGCGCGTGGAGCGGAGCCGTGGCCACCCCACGACGGACCGCTCACGTGGGCACAAACTAAATTTTGCTAGCTCGGAGACTTTGGAGTCTCTGTCAGCACACATAAGCCAGTCTGCTCAGACCAATACAAAAAACCGGTGTTCGGGCCTGAAAGCCATCTTACTGAGTGCATCATGCCATCTAGTCGCCACCCTGGACTTAGAATAAACCCTGTTTTCCAAGAAAGTGATGGGGACACAGGGAGACTAGGTCACCTTCCCAGAACCACGCAGGCAGCGAGAGGAGTGGAGCCAGATTTCCGACTCAGGACTACAGCCCGTTCGTCCTGCTGCCAGGAGCTGCCTCACCTCGGCGTCACAGCTGAAGTGCACGAGGCACTGGGGCTCTGCGTGGGGCTCTCTCACTCGATTCCATTTTTAGCCTGAGTAGCACACAGTACTAGGTTTCTGACTGTTACCCTTGGCGTCTGACTGATTTGTCACAAAATAAGGATTCTCCAGCCCCCAGATTTCCCATGCTTAAAAAAAAAAAAAAAAAAGGGAAAGGAAAACTTAACTGTTAATGTCCAACTCCCACTGCCAAACTGGCATAAAAATTAATGTTCAGTTTAAGTGCTCCATGATCTCTGAATTAGGATTTGAGTGATCTGATTCCTGAATTTAGGGGGAGGTGATCCTCCATCTCGCCTTTGCAGGGTACTTTTAGGCTTCTTATTAGAGTCAGATCTGAGGGGTGTGGAGTGAGCAGAACAGGGTCCCCATCACCTGGGAGCCTGGGACTCGCTGATGCTTCGCACCGCTGAGTTGGGCAGGATGGTCACCACCCTTTGGGGGACCCAGTCAGTTCCCAGAGAACAGGCTGTCCCTGGGAGAGAGAAAAACTGTTTCAAGGGCCCCTTTCACGAGGGGAAAACATCGTCCAAAAACCTCACAGCTTGTTACACAGGACTTGAGGGAGGGGAGAAAGACAGGCGGTGGGAAACAAATGCAGAAGAGAGAAAAAAGAAACTCCTTGAACTCGATTCTAGACGCGAACAAGAAAATTGTGGTAGCAGGGGCTCCCTGGTGGGGCAGTGGCTAAGGCTTCGGCGCTCTCAACGCTGCGGCCTGGGTTCGATTCCCACCCAGGGAACTACCCCCCGAAAAATGTGGCAGTATCAATTGATGGTGGGGGTTGAGGGAAGCAGGGGAAATCATCGAAAGTTCCATAGACTAGACCATTTGTTTTTACCTTGACATTTTCCCTACCTGAGCTTTTACATAAGTAGATTTCTGGATCACCAGGCTGTAATGTGGGGACTAGTTAATGCTGAAAAAAAAGGAGCTTTTGACCAAATCACACTCAAAAGTGCTGCTTCTCAGAAGCTGATTTATCGCCTCCTGCTCTTCTCAGAAGTTCTCTATAAAAGGGGGATGGTGTCATTTTCTGACTAAGGCTCTTCTCCACCCTCACGCCTGTTCTGAACTGTACACATTAGGGACCACCATCTCCAGCCTGGGCCAAGGCCCAGGTTAGGGAATAGGGAGAAAAACTCGCTGTGCTGGGGAGGGTGAAATAAGAGTGTGCCCACAAGGCTGCTGAAGCCCCAGAGGTGGTGCATCTCCTGGGACGACTGGGGTGCAGTCTCCAACGGTGGAGAAGGGAGACTTACTAGCTCACCACGGGACAGGAGATGCCATAGGCTGCCCAGAGCACCCTATCTTGGCCTGGACTTGGACCCAGGTATCGGAGATGGCTTGAAAATTCAGATGCTAACAGATATCTAGAGTCTTGACTGCAAAATGGAGCACAGAGCCCTAGAAGAGGCTGGTTTCCCTACTAGTGTCTTCCCCTCAACTCCAGCATTAATCTCTTCACAGTCACCTTTGACCCTAAGCAGGTAGCCATGAATAGGTTCAACAGAATGGTTTCCCTGGCACTAAGACGTTAATCCAGTTTGGAAGCTTGGACTTGCTTCATAAAAGCAAAAGACACTCTAAACAAGTAGACAATGCACTGTAGAACTGTACACCTGGAACCTACATAATTCTTGCTAACCAATGTCACCCCAATAAGTCTAACAATAAAAATATAAAAAAGAAACTCTAATATCACCTGACTTCTTAGTCTTGTCTAAGCAGTATGGACTCTTGTACATGTGAAACTAATTAAAAAAAAAAAAAGACTTTTAGCAAGACTCGATCACATGCTGTCCTGACACAGGAGATGACACACCCGGCTCCTTGGTATCTTAGGGCACTTTCTCTCAAAGTGAGGGTGGCTTGGGAGGAGGCTCAAGTCACCTCTGTAACTGATGGGATTCCACTTTGATATTGTGTTAACAAACCACCCCGAAACTTAATGACTTTGGACAACCATTAGAGACACTCCTCTCTTACTGACCAAGTTCTGCTCCTACAATTAGGTCATTAAGCAACTGGTCAATAAGCGAGGAACTTCTACGTGGGTGTCTTGTGGTGTGTCGTGGTGCCATAGGGAATATATTTTTCAACAGACAACATGTAATACCATACTTATAAGCAAAATGTGTACTCTTGCGTGACTGCTAACACTCTGTGTAGTGAATACTAACCGACTGCGGGAAGCAAAGACTGAGAAGGGGGAATTTTGAGACTCACGCAGACTGAGAAAAGGGACTCCCTGCACTGGAGAACAGGTTGAAAGTCCGAGCAGTCGGTAAACAGGTAGGTTGGTAAGTGAGAAGTGCTGTAGTTGTTTTACACAAGTCTGTAAAAACTGTGGTTCTTCGGGTTTGGGCTCGGCTAGGCTGATCGTGGCTTGGCTTGCTCGTCCCTTTCCTGTCAGCTGATGGGTTGGAGAGACTGGTTGATCTAGGCTGATTTCACTCCTATGTTAGGTGACTGGCTGACTTTTGGCTGCAGTTGTGGGGGAGACTGAGTCAGGAATCTCTCCCCACCCAGCAGGCCAGCCCAGGCTTGTTCTCTTGATGGTGGCAGCATTCCCACAGAACAAGAAGTGTGAAAGGCCTTGAACCTAGGTTCAGAACTGGCTTGGTGACACATATATTATGTTCTATCAGCCAAAGCAAGTTACGAGGACAGTTGGGATTCAAGGACTGGAAAAACTTACCCCATCTCTCAATGGAAAGAGCTACAAAGTGGAATTCTCACTGGTGTACAGCAGGTACAGAGAATTAGGGCCATGTTTGTAACCAGTCTACACAAGTGGATCGGCTCTATTTGTGAGATGGCTGACCCAAGCTATGAGTGTGAAATGTGACCTGGAACCAAAGCCATCTCTGTGTGAAGTGAGTAGACCATGGAGGAATCAGAGCACAACCCTGTCCTCACTGGGACTGTGTTTCTAAGGAAGCAATTGTAGGGCCAAAGGTTTTCCACATTTAAAACATTGCCTAGGAGTCCTTCTCTTGGTACCTTTGTGAATGCTTCCTGCATTTTGCAGAAAGAGAGACCAGAAAATCAGGGGCCCCTTCCCTGCCCCCACAGAGGTTTCTTTTGAAATAAGATTTGAACTAACTAAGTGTTCCTTTTTTGGAAACACCTGATCACAGTGTGTCTGCTCTGTGGTTTCATGGGCTCCTGCTGACTTCCCAGAACATGGCACACATGGGAGTAGTGGGAGGAGTCACCTAAGCTTTGTGGCTTAAGGTCTATAAATCAAGCTTCAGAAATCTAGGACACATATGTGTCCTACTAAGGACAGTAGTGAACCATGGTGCCCCTTCCACAGTTACTGAGATCAGGGCTCTCAAGCACTCGGATGTACGAGTTGGTCTTGAATCATGACATTGAAGATCTCTAGGGCCACCTACAGAGGCTGATGATGGCTCCATCTCTGAGAAAAAAGGAGCAGCATGGGTGGGGAGGAGGGGCAGATTTCTTGACCACCCCACCTCCACCCTGTGGTGACCTTATTGGAAAAATGAAGGGTTGCTTCTCACAAAAATGTCCATGTGCCAGACATTGCTGGTTGCCTCTTCAAAAGCTGTTCCTCACTGCCCCCACACACTGCTTTCTTCCATGCCAGTGGACCCTAATTTGGTTTCGGTATAAGTAGCAACTTGATTTGGCAAGATGAGATCTTCCCCCGCCCCAGAGGATGAGCAATGATTGGTTCAAGCTAACGACTCTACTTCCACTGTCCTGGGCTAATGATTGGCTTAGGGTAAACATGTGACCCACTTTCTGGCTACTAGTACTTATTATTAATATTATTATTAATATTATTATTAATATTATTATTAATATTATTATTATTACAGAGGATTGCCCCCTGTAATAAGGGAAGCTTCCACTCCTTCCTTCCTGCTTTTAGACTTCATTGTTTGATGAGGTGTTGTTTGGAGGCGCGGCAATCAGCTTCTTCCCACAAAGGGGAGGCCAAGAGAACCCCCTGAAGCTGTCGCAAGCTCTGGCATCACTGACCCGTGGCGCTAACCTGGAACCTGGATGGAATTCAGCCAGATGTGCTGATGTAGCAGCAGTAATTGCCTCTACCTGGGGTTTGTTGTGATTGGTTGGCACTGGTGCCGACTTGTCAGTGCCTGCGCCATATGGATTGTTGGGGATTTTGAATACCACCCTTGCCCCTTGCTTGGAACCAATGCCCCTGGATTTATTGCTATGTAATGAAAATAAACCCCTATTGTTTAAGCCACATCAGTTGGATACTCATTTACTTGCAGCCAAAAGCATCCTAACTGATGCAGTTAGGGGTCATGGAAACTGGGTCACGTCTAAATTGTGCAGGGGGATATTTCACTTGCAGGGTTGTGGAGACTGGCAGCCCTGTCAGCATCTGTCCTGTTATCCTCACCTCACCTCCAACTGTTAGGTAACAATAGTGTCTTTCTCTGTTTATTGGCTTCCTGAGATTTTGTTTTTTTAAATAGTGGTGGTGGTAGGGTAAAGGCATACTATCTAACATCTGCACCTGAAAAAGGAAGTTATTGCAAATCTATCAGTGTTGTATCTGCTGTTCATGGAAGGGTTGAGATAAAAAATTCATCCTCTTGGACAGAAATAGGAGATTTAGGTACCTTCTACCTAATCTGTCTATTTGCTCTTTTGCTATACCATTTGATTAGCCATATTGATAATGTCCCTTTTAGGAATGAGGCTTGGGTACTTATCAATCAAGCAGACAACCAATCAATCTCATTGATGCATGCCTTCAGTCGCAAAAGGTAACTTCAGGGAGAGGCTCTACGGACACACTTGCTACATTGTATTGTCATTATTTTTTTTTCTGTGTCCATTGTCAACATAAAAATGTCTAAACCTATAGATAACATTTATAAAAATGTATTTGAGCCAAACAGAGGATACACCTAGAAATAGGATCTCACCAGACAGAAAAGTGCTTCTGAATGGCAGTGTGCAGCTTCTTTTATGCATTTGGAATTAAAAAGAAGACATAAAGAAGATGACACGAAGGTGGAAAAAAGCAAGGTGGAAATTGATTACAGGAGAGTCAACAAGATGGTGTGCTCCCTTGAAGGTGGTTACTTTGAAAAAGAGGCATTTCAATGGTATGTTAGCCTAGATGCACAGAACCCATGGACGGGGTTTACCTAATGCAAAGACAGACCTTTTACTAAAAAGGTTACATGCTTGGGGTGTGACGACCCACCGTGCCAGGCATGTGATCAGGTCGCTCTGCAAGGCTACTTTCCATAGAAACCCTCTTCATCCATACCACCTTCCCTCCTGCACTGTGAGCAGTCCAATGGCAAAAACTACGTCTTTAATCTTTGTGTCACTAAATTTGGCACAGGATCTGGCCCCTACAGATGATTTGTTAAAGGAAAGAATGAATTATATACAAAATTACTTTCAAATGGATGTCCTACCAAGAGTAGATGATTTTTATGGCTACAGAATAACTTTCTATCTTACTGCCTGAAGAAATTCAAATTAGAAATATTGGAATATCTCATCCCATTTTAGAAACCAACACATTCAGAAATGTGAGGTCGGACAACTAATTTCATGAATTCATTCTAGAAAAAGTGCTACATACCTCATTGCTGAGTATCACCAGTCACCCTCGAAGTCCTCCCCTTGGGAAGCCGTGCTCCGACGTCAGTGCCCAGTCCACCCTTCGAAGCCGTTTTGGAACTCCTTTTCTGGAATGGGCATCAGAGCTGTCATCATCCCCCAAATCTGACAATTAAGTTCGTGAACTTGCCACTGTGCGCTTATGTTGGCGGCCCTGTACAGGTTATGACATCTTACCGAGTTGTTTGTACAGTGCTGCCAACGTAAGTGCACAGGGGCAAGTTCATGAACTTAATTGTCAGATTTGGGGGATGATGACAGCTCTGATGCCCATTCCAGAAAAGAAGTTCCAAAATTGCTTTGAAGGGTGGACTAGACGCTGGCATCAGTGCATGGCTTCCCACAGGGAGTTCTTTGAAGGTGACCGTAGTGATAGTCAGCAATGAGGCATGTAGCACTTTTTCTAGGAGGAGCTCATGAAATTAATTGTCTGACCTCGTACATTTTAAGAGGAATCAACCCAACTTCCCATGGGCTTTTTGTGGCATAGTTTGTGCCTAGAAAGCCTTTTTTTTTTTTTTTTTTAATGAGAAAAATGATGCTTCTTCCTAAAGCAACTCTCCTACTAAATGTGAAGATGAGAAGTGAAAATATCATTTTCAGGGTAAAAAAAGAAGATTTTTTTCATCAATTCACTAAGTAGTGTGTTTGAACTAACTCTAAAAGCTGACTTAAAGAAACTAGATAAAATATATTTATATCTCTGCTAACCATCTCTCAACGTGTCAGCTCCTCTAAAGCCTCCCTGAGATCCAGGAGAGACAGCATGTAAGCTGTTCTTTAGATGGCCATCTGAAAGCTCATCAAATAACAAGGTAGGGGAAACACAATCACCTCCAAAACTTTCGAAATGCATTGATCTGTGGCATAAAGCCCTCGCCACAGGAAGAGAAATGATGGATTTGAGACTCACAGGAGGATTCGTTTAAAGTGCTTTGTGTTTTTGTTATTTTTAATTTATGTATGGAATTGCCCAGGAGTAGTAAACAGACCTTATTTGCTATATTTCCAAGAAGATAAAATTATCAGGACTGTCGATGTATTTCAAAGCCAGGGAAAACAAAAACAGCTTTGAAGCCTCTCTTCCCGGACTTTTTTGTCCTAATCTTCTAAGAGATGGTCTTGATAATGTTTATTCTTTTCTTCTTTCTAAAACAGTTGAAAGTACTATTTTTCTCAGTCAAAATCACAATCTAATTTTTAATTAGGTCAGGTAAAGGACCCACTGAGCACCACAGATTATTTCAATTGTTGCAAAAGGGCAAGCAGGAATTTTCTGAATAGCGTCACCACCCTTCTCCCCAAATCTCTCCCCCTTCTCTCGCTCACCCTGGGTAGCTCCAGGAGCACGTCCTGGTCTTTGTGAGGTATAAATCATTTGGATTTATACACACCATCTGGACAAGTTTTGCTGCTGCGTTTCCCCCGTAACCAAAAAGATAAGCCGTATCCATCTGCCTGGAGATAGTGCGTGAAGTTTTTGTTTCCATTGGTGGGCACGCGGCCCGCACCAAATGCAGCCAGCCAAGACTGAGGGGTGGGGCTTTATTTTAAGTTTCCTACTCCAGAAACCTCCATGTCTCATAAAATCCCTTTCTGTGAATCTCCCCCACAGCCTGGAGCCAAGGTTGGTAAACTACTTCTGTAAAGGGTCAGATGGTAAATATTTTAGGCTTTGTGAGACAGTTGGTCTTTTTTTTAAATTAAATTTATTGGGGTGACATTGGTTAGTAAAACTACATAGGTTCCACGTGTACAGTTCTTGATGGTCTACACCACCCAGAGTCATTTCTTTTCCCATCACCATATATTTGACTCCCCCAGACATTTGGTCTTTATTGCAACTGCTCAACTTTGCACAAAATCAGCCATAAACAATATGGAACCAAAAAGGCTTGACTGTGTTAGGTAAAACTTTATTTATAAAAACAGGTAGTGAGCCTTGAACATCTGGTTTAGTGTATCTCTCATCTGAGCATAGTTTTTTAAGTGATGGTGCCCTGCCCATCGTCAGGGGGAGCCAAGCCGAGCAGTGGTTCTGAGCCCTACAGGAAAGTTTATTGCATCACCTGCCCTATGCTCAGGCCACCGCTTTGAGTGTTGGAGAGCTGGTGAGCATCACATGAATGAGCTCGCCAGCTGCCCTTGTTGAGGCCCTACTAGCGTCCAGCCCCTGAAAGCTCCCCGGTCCCAAAATTCCCTTCTTTGGCCTCTTTTCCAAACCCAGTTAGGGCTAGCTTTCAGACACACAATCTGATCACAGTGCTCTTAGGTGAACAATGGTTGATAAAGTCCAATCTTTATCGAATCATGGTAATCAGGCTCTTCCTAAACTGATACAGCATGTTCATTTATCCATTAGGCACAGAAGGTATGGTACCTGGGGCCCATGGTACTTTTAGGGGCCCAAGAACATGTTTTAAATTTACTTTCTTTTAAAGTAAAAAAAAAGAGAGTATAATAATAGTAATAATAAATATACGAAGGGCTGTCTGGAAAGTATGCAGCCATGTAATATGAAAATTAGGGGCATTTATGGCTGCATTTTTCCGGACAACCCTCGTGTGATCATGAATTTAGCCTGAATTTTATTTATTGTTATCCTCATCCAGTCACAAGTATAACTAAAAAAATTTTTTCTTAAACGAAGGGGTCCCTGAAGGCAAAGCTACCTCGGGCTCTTTCTAAGCATTGCCATGTAAAATACAAAATGTCCAGCTAAATGTGAATTTCAGATAAATAATGACTAATTTTTTAGCATAAGTATACTCCCAAATATTTCATACTTACTCTAGTTTATTTGTTGTTTATCTGCGATTCCAATGTTTGTGGGGGGTTTTGTTTGTTTTTTTGCTAAATCTGGCGACACCACAGGAAAGTCAGACTGCGCACCAAGGGCAGTGGTGGCCACCTCTCCCGTGCTCCTTCAGCTAAACATCTTAGGTCCGGTCCCCAGGAAGCAGGGCTTAAGATGAGGATTCGTGTGCAAGAAATTTATTTAAAGAAGTGCTCCCAGGACAGACGAGCAGGGGCGGGAGAGAACAAGGCAGGGCCAGACGGGAGAGGGGTCAAGCAAGGGGCAGGGGCAGCCGTCTCCAAGGCCCCCGCAGAGGGTGCTTCAGCCTGGCCCCACAGGGGAGCGCAGGTTTCACCTTTGAAATGTCCCAAAGGGAATCTGGTCACAGCACTGATGTTGTCACCTACACTAGACCAGAAACAGAGGTTAGTCCAAGTACAAGGCTTGGGAATAAAAATCACAGTGATCCTGTTAGCTTACTTTCATTTGGTTTTATTCTTTAACCTATACTGGGGTGTGGGGGGGGGAAACCCCAAAAAACTGGAATTCATTTATAAAAACTTGCGTATTTATTCTTACATGTTTAAACTTCAGTCACCTTCTAAGCACTCTCTGTTGGATGCAATACGCCTATCGAGATGCTTTTTCCACTGCTCAAAACAGTTTGTGAACTCTTCGGTTTGGATGCCTTTTAGTGCTTCTGCTGTTCTTTGTTTCACTTCTACATCAGCAAAGCGTTCCCCTTTGAGGACTTTTTTCATCCGGGGAAACAAAAAGAAGTCGCTTGGGGTGAGATTAGGTGAATAGGGAGGGTGGGGCATGAGAGCTGTGCCATTTTTTGGTCAAAAACTGCTGAGCACTCAGTGTGATGTGGGCAGGTGCGTTGTCATGGCCAATGTTGTTCATGTGAATCACCCATCATGAAATGGGCTGATGTGTTGCAAGAGTTTCCAAAGAAAATTCACTGAAGCTGAACGCAGCCTCTCACAACAAGGCCATCTGGTCCACGGATGCAGAGGGTTTTCTAGAACACTCACCTAGCGGGGGAAGCCCATAGCACAAGGCATCCGCCCTCCAGGACATAATTCCGGGATTTGTTGGTGCCCCCTCCTACATAAGCAGTACAAAGAATGATGAACTCGTGCATACATGACAGCAGGAATGGATGCTACTTCCTCGTGCCCTCTCAGAGGTGGCCTCACAGAGGTGTCAGGTCAGAGTTCAAGGGTCTCCCTTATTACCGTAAAAATATTTTCTCTCTTTGCTACTGTTCTTAGCTCTACTTTCCTTCACCCTTGCTGCACCACCGGGCACATTCCACATTGAGCTCTCTGGCCTGAGCACGGCCTAGTATTGTCACCAGCACTCCCCACGTCTCACTCAACAAGCTTCCCGCTGTTCTCTGAATGTGTGGATCACTTCCTCACCTCTGTTATTTTCCTTCTGCCGTCTGCTCTGTCTTCAAACCCCTTATCATCTTTTTCCATCCGGCAAATTCCTCTCACCCCTCATGGCCCAGGAAAATGCCATCTCCTTTGTGACACTGTCTCCCACTTCGTCCCTTAGGGACACTTTCCTCCCATGGAAACTCAGACATACCTCTGCTTGTCACTTATCGCCTGTGCTGTGATTATTCACATTCACTTCGGCTCCCTGGCTCCCTGGGGCTCCCCTCTGGCAGGGATTTGGCTTTATTGACCTGGTTATTCCCAGCACCTAGCCCACAGTGGCCCCTCAAATGTTTGTTGTATGAATGAACGAGTCAATATGGGAATTCGGTCGGTGGCCCTGCACAGACAAGACCTGTACTGCAATTAGCCAGCCCCGTGTTCGTGCAGGCAAAGTTTCCAGTACAGCAAAGCAGAGGCACCAAAGCCTAAGTGGGAGAAGGAAGAACAGCCCCCGCGTCGGTCCCCTGTGCTTCATCCCGGTGAGGCCAGAGGGATGGACGCCAGGAGCTCCTTCCTGGGGAGATGGCCCAGCCTCCATTCCGCGTGTGCAGGCCCCCAGACTCGGGCCTTTCCCAGTCCTCACTGGAGTGTCCCATCTGATATTTTTTTCAGTTTTGTCCCCCAGAGAACATGTGCTCTCCTACCTCATGGTTTGATTTCCTGTCACTATGAATGTATTGTAGGCACGAAAAAGTTTAATCGGGCCTGATGATTTGATTTCTGCCTCCATTTCCAGGCGTGGGAGAGCCTAGTGCGGGTCCACCTCCATTTACTGGTTGGGGCCTAGGCTTTGCCAACTCCTCACCAATCCCCCTCTTCTGGGGCTTTTCTGGGGCACCCTGTATTCCCAACTCTAGGACGCCCCGGCCTGAAGAGTGACAGCCTGGTGGAAAGAGCACTGTGAAATCCCACAGCCAAACGGGACCCTTTGGACTTGGACGTGAGCCTTACTCAGAGATACATTCAGCTGCCCCTTCGGACACGGGAAGTGCTGCCTCCCTTGCCCTCAGCCCACTGGGCAGCCCCTCCCCCAGCCAGAGGTGGCGGGGTGGGGAGCAGGGCGAGAGCCCGGACGCTGGAGAGAACTTCTCTGGCTTGGACCTCGGCCCTGGCACTGACCAGGGGAGTCGTCTTGGGGAAGTGGCTTCATCTCAGCTTCTACAACCATCAGCAGGAAAAGTGCCACGTCGTGGGAAAGACGGAATGTTGTCACTGAACGGATGCTCAAGGCTATTTCAATTCCTTTTCCTTCTGTTTGGGGGCCCTACCCGCTTCCCTTCCCCTACTGACCACTGCAGCCAGGGTTCAGAGTGCCTCCCGTCCGAGAAATAGCCAGTAGAGAGAGGCACTCTCCCCAAGCCGTGCTCACAGCCGGCTCTCCTGAGGGCCCTTCTCCCTCCCGCACGTGGGAGAAGGCAGGGAGCCATGTGAGCGGAAAGGACCCGGCAGCTGACCGACAGCCACAGCGGGCACAGACCGCACAGCGCACTTCATCCAACCGAGACGACCTCCCGTATCAGCAAGGGTCGTAATGGAACATTCCTCCCGACGTGAGTGAACCACACCTGGGGCCTCAGGGACTCAGGCTGAGCGGGAGGTGACACTCGTACCGAGTGGCGCACCGGGCGCACGGGGCCGCCCCCTTCGCCTCCGCGGAGCCTGGTGAGACCCACGTTCCGGTCCGCTCAGTAAGCACGTGGCGGGAGTCAGGGGACAGCTGCTCGGTGAAGGCGACACGCCCACTGTGTTCGTACTCTCCCCATCCCTTCCGCTTGGCGCGATTCTGACTGCTCTACCACCTCCTTGCCCCACGGCCCTGTGAGCAGTGACTCGGGGAGAGTCAGCGACAGCTGCCCTCAACCTCCAGTTTAGTTCAGGTGGTTTCCTCCTGTGCCAGAGGGA